>JAODPA010067754.1:0-10459 GCA_025585075.1 Nepenthes mirabilis | reverse complement strand
CCTCTTTCTTTTTTTCTTTTATGCAACCATAACAAACTCATATTTATATACATATACTTTATTGGGCTTACATTTCAATTGTCCAAAATAAGTTAAAAGTTATTCTCACATCTTATCTTCTACAAATTTAACATCTAAACGTTTATGAATATCATTATTCTTTATCTTATCTTTAAATATGAATCTACTTGATCATCTTAAACATTTCGAATCTCAATATCTCAAAACTTATGTAAATATTATGCGGTATGAATTCAGAGGGCCACCTGATTATCTCCATCCCTGCAGAATGGAAAAATTATCACAATAAGATGAAACCTCTGCTGTCTATAATTAAGCTTAACTTCAATGGCAAATTTCAACAGTACTCACTTCAAATTCAAGTGGGTAGGGTAGCAATTCCCTCTCCCACACAGTCTCTCCCTCTCTCTCTCCATCAGGATTTTTGAGCCTGGAACTTTCTGGGTAAAATGACAATCAATCTAGGCTGAAAATATCGGTATCGATAAAGGTTATAATTATATCGATATCGGACATATTAGATAATTTATAATGATATTAAATATATCGAAATAACAATTTTTCTAAAAATTATAAACTAATAGAATCATATTGACTAATATATTAGCTAAATATCGAATGTATTTGCCACTATTGATTTATTGCTAATATAGTAACATATAGCGATATTATTATGGTCTAAAAAGTTATTGTTACATATTGGATAATATTTTCACCTATGCAAACAATTCATTTGTCCTCCTGCCTGCAAATGGTTTATCAATGCTTCTTTTGAAGCAGTCAGTAGTGAAGGTGGCAGTTTGCCAATGTCATTTTACACTCATTAGACGAATCAATGGGGATACGGGTGCCATTTTTGTATAGTATCTTTGCTACAAGTTCAAATAGACAATAAAAATTGCTGTCTGAGATAGCAGAGAAACTACCTTTGCCTATGAATTTTGTTAAGAATGGCCTATCATCGGACCAGCAGATGGGAAAAACTACGTTCACAAACACCAAGCGAAAATCAACAATATGGCCTTCCTAGCTACCGAGCACTAGCCTCTTTCGCTCCAGAAATAATGCAGTTTTGGTTACAGCTTGAATGTGCAAATTGTAATTCCAAAAACTGTAGCTGCCTAGTATCTGAAAAGGGAAATGACCAATTGTGAAACAATGATGCAACAATGGCAACAAAGTCCTAAAATTACACCAAGTATGGTTGGCAATATGAATCCATCATGGCAAATTCAATTGCTATAGTGTAATACTTTCAAGACAAGAAGCAATTTTAAATCATTTTTTATCACTATTTCTAAATTTTTATAAGTTTGTTTCTTCTTTTCTTCCCTCTAACAGTAATTTTTACAACTGTTTCAGTTGGCCAACATTTTGATGTCCAAAGTGCATGTGGATATGGGATGCAGAGGGAAAATGGGAAAACTAAATGATTGAACTAGTGACCGCACACTGGGGAACACTTGTGCCATATGTTCCATCAAAACTATGACATAAATGTTGAATTTCCTACAATTACAAAGTATCTGCCAATCCATGCTATCTAGCACCAGGGATCAGAAAGAAAAATACTGGATTTCTGCATCTCTTTCTAGCTATCATTACTTCAGTAGTTTCATTTTCATAAAGCTACACATTTCGTTTTAAGCTCAATGTACTTCCATTTTATTAGAAGACTAGAAAATTTTCATGGACTGACCAATTGAAATTTCATGCATTTCGGATGGTGGTAAAGTGAGACCACATAAAGAGCTCTTCCTTGTTGAAAATGGTTCTTTCAGTTTACCTATAGTATATATATATATTATATATATACATACAGATGCTTATATATGTATGTATGTATGTATGTATGTGTCTGTGTATGCACACATACTCTAGTGAACAATCAAAGATTGCTACAATAACCAAAATTTATGCTATGTATAACAGTAGAACTAAGGCAGTTTGAATCTGCTCTAATAAATTTGACAATACCATAGCATGGGAATTTTTTTGTCACTGCTTCCTGCACCAAGATCAATCATCGTGTTCATCTTCACCTTCAGAATCTGCATAGGATAAACAATAAATCACATAAACAAATCAATCGGTTCAGTGATTGTGGATGTACTAATGTGCAGTGCATGCTTTGAGATGAAAATATACATATAAAATTGAAAGAAAATATTACAAGACAATTATTATACACCCTAGAATGTTCAGCAATCTAACAACATGCACAAAAAGTGTTGAGGAGATTATAATGCTAAGATGGATGAGTGGAATCACATTAAAAGATTTTATAAAAAATGCTGATATATGTAAATATTTAAAAGTTACACTTATAGAAGAAAAGATGAAGAAATGATATCTAAAATGGTTAAGGCACTTACAACGTAAGCCGAATGAAGTACCTAAGGAAAGGTAAATGAGTTGTTGAAAGAAATGAAAGAAAAAGCTGATCAAAGAAAATATAGAGTAAGGTGATAAAAAATGATTTAACTTGGTCCACATTGAATAATTTGAGTCCACTACAGCATTTTTTGACAGAAAATGCTTAATTTGAATGCAGAGTATTGCAATAAATAGATTAGCAAAACCAATGAAAAGCTGATAGAATAAATTCAGAGAAGGATTTAGGAAGGAAGAGAGACTGATGCTGAGGCTGAGATAATGGAGGAAGAAGAGAGGTTGAAGCGGTTTGTGTTCTTTGAAAGAGAAAGCACCTAGAAGTGCTGATCTTCAGACACAAGTCCTGCTTTAAACCGAGAAAACTCAGATTTTAGCTCATAAGTGAAGTTTTGTGTTTTTTCAGACTTTAACTTCTTTTGCAGAGCCATTATAAATTGTTTTATGCTACACTAAACACTTCCTGTTTTAGGGCAGATAGATCTAGGAATTATGATTAAATTCCTTAGATGGAGTTTACTTTGCTATATGGACAGCAGTTCATTAATGATTGGCAGACATGAGGTTTCCTGCATTGCGGGTTCTAGGAAAGGTCAGATAGATACAGCTTTACCCAATAAATTAAAAAAACTATTTTTGTGGTTTGAACTCTTGATCTCCATATTACAATAGAATAATATTATTGTTGCTGTGTTGAAGCTCACCCTCATTGGCAACATAGAATTCACATATGCTAGTTCTTGTATTATATTACCAAGTTTGATCAAGGTAAAGAGTGATGATTTTTGGACTATAGCAATATAGATCAATTGTGCTTTACTTTCCAAGATAATATAATCCAATACCATTAAATAGACAGATTGCCATCCTTCAAATGATAAGAGAAGCAGGAATACATGCAGGAAATACAGAGGAAACTATTCAAATGCAACAAGGGGACTATAAGATAACACTCCTCTGGACAAGCAAAGATTAAATTCCTTCACCCCCTTGATTTTCCTTTCAACTTGTCATGATTAGTAATGGAAGGGAGGAGCTCTGATGCTCTATGCTTTCTATAAACTGTTGTTCAACATATGGAATGGAATGTCTACAAATATGCAAAACATTAACTGATATAAATTGGTGTCAGATCCATGGATATCATGATAAAATCACGATATATCACGACAATGGGCCAATAAATCCAACATTTTATTATACATCTGCTGATATTTAATCCCAACTTATGATTTGCAAAAAAAGTGACATCTAATGCGTCCAATGCAGATACTTATAACTTGATATGGTCGTGGCCAACACTCATATTGATATTCATACATGGATCAATGTTAAACAATCAATTTATTGACATTAAAAAAATTAGAACATACTAGTCTTCAAGGAAGTATCGGCTAACACTGTTAATATGGGTGTTGCACCCGGGAATCACATGAATTCTGACAAATCAAGGAATTAGTTAGTCATGCACGCACCTGAACGAACATCATCGCTAAGTTGGCCTCTTGCTTGAATTTGCTTCACAAGCATCCGATATATCAGGACCCACCAATATATGTGAAGAACCAGCAAGCAGTACAGAAGAGTGTTGAATAAATAATAATATATAGGGCCTTCCACCGGGTGCTTTTCCTTGTCCAATGTCAGGACAACTTCATAGCTGCAGAATGCGAAACAGAAGTAAAAGAATATGAGAAAGGTCAAGCAATTGAAACATCCTATCATCTAGAAATTTCTGAAAAAATGGGAAAAATAGTGGACTTTCATGCTGAGAGCTCTTATTATAACCTACCAATAGTGGATTTTATTTTGGATAAGTCAGTAGTGGAAGATTTCAATGTCCAGGAAACTAAAATCCAGTCTGCCAAGTGAAGCAAGGTCCCAAAGTTAAAACAAAAAATTTTTTGTCTCTCACTTGATGTTTCATTGTGTTTTCAATAAAACCTTCTTGTAAGAATTTTTTCAATTTCCAACAGAGATTAGGAATAGATGATTTTTTCAATAGAACCCAATTTATTAACGAGATTCATCACTACTTTAGTGATTCAGCTAGATACTCAAGATTCCCAATTACTCCATTTCTTAATGCTAACAATGTACAGTGATCAAATCGGATTATTTTCTTCTCAAGATCTTTTACTTGTTTTTCATAATGTATCTACTTTTATCCATGCGGGGTGGAAAGAAATGTTTATACTCAACTACAAAGTTTCTTTTGGAAAATTAGAGGAAAGAAAATTAGCTATAAAGGGCAACTTAAAGAAAGCCTAAAGCTACAATAGCACACACTTCAGTAAACTGACTGTTTAGTCAATACTTCTGATGTTTTCCTATTCAAGAGAAGAACCTTTTTATTTTAAATTTTCGGCACTGAACCTCTGTTCTCCTGCAGTCATCTATTATGAGGGAGCAAAATTTTTTTTTAATAAGTAAATATATATAAAAAAAAGAAAAAAGTAATTCAAAAGCTAGCATTCTAGACACATCCAAAGTCTGAACCAACAGGGGCAAACCCAGACACGGGTAAACATCAATCAATACAATCAAAAGCCCCAACTAAAAACAGGGAACAAAACAATCAAAAAAATCCAACAGGATCTTCATCAGTAGCCTAAAGCCCCAAATGAGTGTAACCATCCTGTCAAAGTTGGGGATTGGAATCTGTCAAGCTCTCAAAATGGAGCACACATGAATGGTATGAGGAAACGAGAAAGAGCATATCTTATCATGAATCTGAAGAAAAATATACATAGCAAGAGGGAGCCAAATAAACCCTGGAATCTAACCCCACTACAAGCAACGCACACCTCGGGAGCAAACTCGAGGCATTGAGTCCATAATAGTCTTCTATTTTAGTTTAAATGCAGCATTGTGAACATAAACTCATTAAGAGCAAAGACCATCTATATGAAAAATCCAATTCCCCAAGAGGCTTCACTGCAAACCAATACATACACGCACTAAATGGTTTCAGAATCTCCACCTCAACCACCATTCTCCATATCAAGACATTAATACCATGATTTGAGTTCTCTATTTATCAAGAGGACACATGCTTATTCTTGCCACCCTTCTAACAAAGCTTTCTAAAGACTCAAATAGAAACCTAGGGCCCAATTTGAGTTTGACCAAGGAGTGATTTTTTTCCCTTTTCCAAATATGGTATTTTTTTGTTCTTATAAAATTTTAAGCAAGTGCAGTTTTCGAACAATATAAACAATCTTTGTTTAAAAACAATGGAAATAAGGAAACCAATGGTGAGCTTTGATGTTACAGTAAGGTTACTATATTGTGATATGGAGGTCATGGATTCAAACAATAGAAGTTTTTTTAATATAATGCAGAGGTAAGCTTCATATATTCAATTTTCCTTGGACACTATGACGTAGGAGTTAGATAAGGAAAAAAAAACATCTGACAAGGAAAGAAAAGCCAGTCATTTCCTCCAATGTTTTCAAACTAGACAACTACTTTTCCACATGAGCACCACAATTTTGTTTTTGGTTAGTCGAGAGGGGGACAGGAGAACTGAAAGCAATTGAAGCCGAAATCATTGGCCAGGGCAAGTGGGTAGCTCACTACTGGTTTTCCCTTGAATCCCTAAAACAAGGTATTTTGATTTGATAACTATAACAGGAATAAATTTGGAAATCTGGTTTTATTTCCCAAGTATCTACGTTACTAAACTAAACATTATTAAGGGAATTGGATGTAAGTCCAAGAACTTTTAAGCATAAGAGCATGCCTAGGATTTGAAAATACTGGGGGAATTCAACTCATTTGTACCAAAAGACATTGTGTACATGGTTTTTGTGAGATTAGTTAGGGACAGGGAAGAGGAATAATGGCTGAAATATTGTGTGTATAGCTCCTGAATGAACAGAAAGCTCATGCTAAATTCATTTAGTTTACTAAAGTACCTGTCACTCAAGCATATACCTAAAATTAAGGAGGCCTTAATGCAAAAGGACGCAAAAGTTACTATTCATAATCTTCCAGGCGAGCACAAGATATGTACTGCGTAGCAGCAAAGGTGCTTTTTGACTAATCTATCCCGACAGAAAAGCAAAACAATTGAAATATGATGAATTTGAACACTTCGCAAGTTCATTTCCTCTCTCAATTGAATTACAATACCATTCAGCACCCTACCAAACTAATAGGTCAAGGCACTGAAAAATAGAACCAAGCAGCATGCATCAAATTACTAACCTCGTACTCCAAAGAACCCAAAATGGGTAGTATGTAAGGCGAAGAAGGATCCAAGACAAGACAAAGAGAATAAAGGATAAGCTAGCAAGTGCTTCAGCGCCACCATACTTGGACATCTTCCCTACCTCAAGAAACACATCACTGGCATCATGAAGAGCCAAAACAACTGAACCAACGCGGGCAAATCTACAGCATATTTCCATATATGAGAAAGAAGTAGTATTATATAAGACTTAACATAAGACTTAACATCTTCTAAATGCCAAAAAAACAAGTTTTGAATATGTTCTCTAGCATGATGCAAATATCAGTTGATCGATATTTTCCAAAACCATGACAATATCGTAATATGTTTCCATATTGGCGATATGTTACAATATATCAAACGATATAGCCCTATCATCTTACTATTTTTAGAAGTTTTTTTCCTTTTAATATTCCAAAACCGATACATGTGTCTAATATAATCAGCCCCAATATTTTCATCCATAGTTCTGCCTCATCAAGTAATATAACCTTGATGCAATTCTTAATCTTTTGTTGTTAGTATCTTTAGTGCATAAGCTGATGTGAAATGCCACATGATATACTTCCAGTTTACAACATAGTTTATAGTTCAACCAAGAAGTCAAGTATTAGCTTCCTATAAATTTTGGATCATATTATGTGCTTAAAGATACATGCACAACTCACAATGTAGTTAAAGGATATGAAAGACAAAACTTTTATCACATAAAGACAAGAAGTGTTCCATAAGCCAAAAGGGCGGTCTAGTGCACAATGCTCCTATATTGTAACTTTATCCTAGTATTGCAGACTACATTACTTCCATGGTTTAAATTCATAACCTTTAGATTGTAATGGAAAAACCTTACCATTATTTCCATGTACTAGAGAACATAAATTCAGAATAATAACCTTCAAACCTATATATGATAGTAACATTTTTTTCATAAACTTATAAACAAACCGGAAAGAGGGTGACATTGACTACGTCAACGTTTAAGCTACACAAAGATCAGACATAAACTGACAAACAGAAACACAGCTAATAGAATTTCAAGTTCACAAAAAAGACACCTACACCATAAATTTCAAGTGGATTTACTCCTTTTAAAATCAATTTAATTGATCTTTCAACATGACATGAAACATTTATATTATGGTATGCACTTAGAGGGGGGAATTTTTCATGAACCAAAGTTTTAAGGTTTCTCAAAGATTAACTTGAGGGTGTGTTATACTCATGGAGTCACGGGAGTTAGTTTGCCATGGGAGTTGCATTAAGCACGACATATAGCACATCATGCATGCATAAGATGTATATAGACACTATACAAATTCCTGAAGCATCATGTTGCACAACAAAATCTGCAATAAATTTTCTTTTGCAACTACATAGTGCTATAGATGATGATGTCATTTGTGAACAAAGTAAATAGACCAAACAACAGATCAGATAACAAATTTAGCCAACATACCTACATATGTAAGACAGCACAATGAGAATAAGAGTTGCAACATGATGCCCCATTGACACTCCAAAGTCAGAACGCCTTGTTTCCCAGAAAACTAGGGCAAAAATTGAATAGCTGTAGAATCCAGCAGCAAACAAATACAATGCCTTCAACTTCAACCTGAACATAAAATAAGCTGAATTAATTCCACTGAGAATGTTTTGTAACAGATAATTAAATAGAGAATTTTGACATCTTACTTAATTTTCTGGTCTGGCCAGACCTGATCTCCAGGCCCCACCCAGAAATTTCTCGTGTTGGTGAACCAAGGCTCATTATAAGTCACACAAAGAGCCAGAACCTCAGCAGAAAGATAATAGACACACTTCCAAGCAGATTCCTTGAACTTTCTCAGCTTCCTTCTCTTCTCATCTATTTCAAGATCTTTCAACTGATGTCCTTTCCCAAAAATTAATCGCATTGCAATATTCTGAGCAACGAAAGTCAACGTCAGAGTTGCATTAACATGCATAATGTAGATAACTAGTAAAAGGAAAACAAGGGGAAGTCAGGTCACATGTATGGAAGACTGCACTTCATAAAAGAATTAGATAAAATGCAGACAAGATAAAAAGCACAACGTGTGACCATCAACACAAAAATGAAACAACCCGATAAGGTACAGAAATATAATTTTGTATTATATTGAAGTACTCCATAGTAGAAGCAAATGGGGAGAGATTAATTCTCACATATCATTTTTATTTCTTTTCCCACAATGTTTCAACAAGATATTAGGGTTAATTATGGAAACCTCATCTATAATCCTATGAGGAGAGTCACATACAGTGCCCCCTAGCAAGGACAAGATTTCCATTTACGAATGGCAGATGCTTCAACCTACGCATGAAAATATTGACTACATAAAAACCTCCTACACATGGCCATAATTCAGCAAGCCTAGTGGACCACCTTTTTAGGGAGGGTAGTGATTGATTTTGCATACATGTAGCTCGAGCTTTTGGCTTTTCTCGTAGTCATATAATATCAACGGGGAAAGCAGAGGAAGAATCCGCCTTCAAACACAAACAGCAAGAAAGAATCCGCCTTCATCAGATCGTGGAATAATTTGACAATCAATAAATATCTGATACACTATAATTAACTACAAGCGACAAAGAAACTTCAATTAAAAGCAGCCAAACGGGAAGCATAGAAATTCTTAGGAAATCCAAACTTCAGCAATACAATTAGAATGACTTCCTATATGAGAAAGGGTCAACCAAACAAACATACAGAGGAGTAAAGGGATTGGCTCAATTCAAATAAGAATTAAATACCTCGAAGACGAATCTATCCAAGAAGAAGCGAGCTGAAGGGAATAAGAGAGCAAAAAGAGGAAGGACAACGAAATCTCCGTACTGGGGGTAAGATTCTGCTTCCCAGTCAATGGAGCTCCCCAAACCAAGCAAATCCATAAGTGGGAGTTATTGATTTTCCTTTTTCAGCAAAGAATACAAACAGAAGAATATAATCAAAGAATTCCCATCACTGATTCGGAATCGCCCACATAGTTTTCCCTCTTTCTACCTGTAGAAGGGGAAGCAAATGGCAGGTACAGCGGAAACTACCGGTTCAATTCCGAGTACAGAATCGGTCAATAATCAACCGTACCGGCGTGTCACATCTCACAATTGCGATCTGCAACCTCTCAAGTTACTTTCGTAGTTATTGAATTCGATATCGATCCAATTCGAATTAAATACGATCCATAATTCGTCAAGCTGTAACTTAAAATTTGCTGTATTTTTTCCTAATAAAATAATTAAACAGAGGAAAATCTCTTCATCATTAAAGAACGATGGCGATAATCAAAAGATTAAGAAAACACGTAATCTCAAACCTAATCCGCCATTTAAGCACAATGGGCAGGTCGCCTTGGCCCCGCGGATCCTAGCACACTGGAATTCAAGGTCATCAAAATGTTTCCTTCGTTATTATTTGGCAAATTATGCTTCACAATTGAAGTTACTTTTCCCTGGTACATAAATTGATGCTGTCATTGTGTGAAAGAGAATAGGCGGGGCTCTTTTATTGTTGAAATTTTTTGGTTATTTTTTCCTTATTTACTTGCATTTTTTATTTTTATTTTTTTTTTTGGATGTTATATCTTGCTCATTTTAGCATGCAGGTAAAATTTTTGCTTTTGTTTATCAGATTTAAAAGCTTGTATCTACGTATATAAAATTTGATACGAAATCATAAAATCTTTAGTTACTTGACATTACACGCCATTTCATGCAATATGTTGACAAAATACTTTACTTTCAATTTATAAAGACTACCAGCTTTCCAAGTTTGAAAAAATTTCATAAAGT
>JAODPA010067753.1:0-10460 GCA_025585075.1 Nepenthes mirabilis | reverse complement strand
CAACGAGCACAAAAATCCAGTGGCTACCCGCTTATCGCGGGCCAGGTATGCTTGAGCGAGCCCCTGGCAGAAATCCTGCACTCGCCACGCGCTCGCCTTGCGCTCTACACGTGCTCAAGCGCAGCCCCGATTTTTGCCTGCGTTCTGACTTTGTTTTTGTTATAAAATGAATGGGAAAGGGAAAGTGTGAGAGAGAGAGTCGACCATGAACGAAGAAGAGGAAGAAGAGAAGAGGAGAAATGGAAAATCACTTGTTCCAATCCACTTTGGGTAAAAATAATGGTAGATCGGGCTAAGGCAAGTGTACTTTGGACGTTATTTTTTATTTTTATCGATTTCTCTCACTTTAAAGTTGATGAAAATGCTCTAAAATATTGTTGTTATATGTTTAAAGTAAATGAAGCATGTTTTCCTCGATTGTTCGGTTAGATTTTGTGTTTTTCCATATTTATTGTAAGTTTTGGCTTCGATTTCGAAAGCTTGCGACGAAACCCTAATTTAAAAATATTTGAGATTTTTGGTTAAATTGCATGATTTAGTATATGTGTATGGATTTATGGTATTAATTTCATGAATAAGCACATATTTAGTGATCGATTTGAGTCCGAAGTTTTGGCGAAACCCTAGTTATGAAAATTAATGGGTTTTAGTAATTTTTAACCGTTGCTCCTGTTATACAAAAGTTAATTGGCACTGAAATGAAGCTCTTGGTATAATTTATTTTCAAAAATTTTACACGGACTTATTTCGATAAATTTCCATGCACTTCTGAAGTAAAATTCAAAGATTTTTAAATCATTACTATATGTTCCGAACGTTCTGAAGTTAACTAAAAGGAAATTGTGAAACTCTAATTATGAAACAAGGTTTTCAATTAAGAAGTTATTTTTGATACTGTTATTTAGGACCCGGACTGATTACAGTTAGGTTAGGTTCTCCGACATACTTTAGAACTTTACAGTGATGATCGAGGATAACTCTGTCCATGGAGTTATATGTGGTCCGCCCTTCCTCGGGGTATTACGTTCAGGAGAAAAGTTCTGTTTTTGGCCTATCTTCAGGAGGCACACCATACTGTTCCCGCGAGATGGGATACTTCTATTTAGTTTATGGCCTTAGATTGTGTGGAGTGAACACAATCTATCCTCGATCATTCGCCCCCTCAGCTAGTAGGGTATACTAGCAGGATTACTATTCTGTACCACCGTTATTGTACTGATTTCTATTCTGTACCGATTATTGTTCTGTTCTAAGTAAAAGAGAAGTTTCTGACTCTACTTTCTGGATTATACTGATTACTGATTTTTGATTTCTGTGTTTAATATCGTCAAAGTGTGCTTTCTCTGTTTTCTAGGTTATATTCTGTTTAACCATTCTATTTCTGCATAGATTCATAACTATTCTGCATCATTACTTTACTGGATATCTGCATGTACCTTGTTGGGCGCCGGCTCATTATTTTATTATTTTTTCCCTCTAAATGAGACTGTAGAACTAGTGCTTGACCAGAAAGAGTGACCAAAAGCGTTTCCTGAAGACTTTTGAGGATTTGAAGCATTTTAGAGCTATTTTGGAAATTCAGTTGGATGTGAAGGTTTAACCGAACATGCGATTTTGTATATGGATTATATATCTATGGATATTCATGTATATGTGAATTTTCTATAGAAATGCATGTGATGTATGTGTTGGTAAAAAAAAACTATGCTTTTACAGGTTAATAGTTTAGCTTTCACTCTATACTTCTGGAGATACTGTACAGGTCCTAAATGGCATCTCATTTATGAATTGATAGTATAGTTAATGGTTTTATAGATTTATGCCACGGATAGCACATGTGATTCTGTGTAGACATATTGTAGGAAGAATTATGGTATAATTGATAGTTGTGTGCTTATAATAGTTGATCATACTGGTTGTATTTTTAGGTTTTTATCGAATTATAAAGGAGACTCTGTCGAAATTTCTGCAGAAGTCTTGCCTTATCTTTTAGTCCACTAATCCTATTTCTGTCTTGACGAAAGTTTCTGAAGAAAAAAAAAATCCATTTCGTCACAATTGGTATCAGAAAATTGAGATGTCTTAGGAATTGATTGATTGAAAAGCGGAAGCATAGATTTGAATATCTGTACTGAATTCCAGTAGGAATAGGTTGAGGAAGTTAAGGCGACTAGAACCCTTAAGAAATTGGTTCTTAGGCAAAGTTTAAATTTTCTTAAACTGTTGAATATTTCTTTCTCATCCCCTTAGATCCTTATCCTTATAACCTTGTGTTTACCTTAATTATAGGATAGCAAGTAGAAGGGGTAGAAGAAATGACTGTGGTGGTGCTAGTATGCCCTATGATAGAGAGGCTGCTTACATTGATCTGTTGGAGATGATGACCAATATGGTAGAATCTGTCGAGCAGAGACACATGGCTCCGGTTCCTACGCCTGAGCCAGCTCTGGCACTTTTTGGTCCTAAGACGTATGACAGATTCACAGCAGAACGAGCACCAGGCTTCCTAGGAAAGCCTGATCTGACAGAAGCGGATGTGTGGTTAAAGAGGATAAAGAAGATATTCGTAGTGATTAGGCGTACCGATCAGAAGAAGGTGTGAGGCCTCAGAATCGAAAACGTGATAATTGGAAGTAATAAAAATGATGATAATCACTAAAAGGCCAAAAATGTATTGAAAAACATAGTTGAAAGTAAAAAGTTGGAAAAATACTTGAGTTCAGCAAGCAGCCGAGTAGCACCTACGGTGCGCCCGAGGCACTACAGCGAGCACAAAAATCTAGTGGCTACCCGCTCGCCTTGCACCAGGCTCGCTCGAGCAAGCCCCTAGCAAAAACCCTGCGCTCACCGCGCGCTTGACACGCGCTCGGCACACACGAAGAAGAGGAAGAAGAGAAGAGGAGAAAAGGAAAATCACTTGTTCCAATCCACATCCGATAAAAATAACAGTAGATCGGGCCAAGGCAAGTGTACTTCGGACGTTTTTCATTTTTATCGATATCTCTTACTTTATAGTTGATGAAAATACTTTAAAATGTTGTTGTTGCATGATTAAAGTAAATGAAGTATGCTTCCTTCAATTGTTCGGTTAGATTTTGTGTTTACCCATATTTATTGTAAGTTTTTACTTCGATTTCATGAATAAGCATGTAATTTGTGTTCGATTTTGTCCCGAAAGCATGTGATGAAACCCTAGCTCGAAAATATTGAGAATTTTTCGTTAAATTGGATGATTTAATGTATGTGTATGGATTTTTGGCATTAATTTCATGAACAAACATATGTTTAGTGTTCGTTTTGAATCCGGAAGTTTTGGCAAAGCCCCAGGTACGAAAATGAATGGGTTTTGATGATTTTTGACCGTAGCTCCTGTTATATAAAAGTTAATTGGCACTGAAATGAAACTCTCGGTATAATTTGTTTTTGAAAATCTTGTACAGACTTATACCGATAAGTTTTCATACACTTTTGAAGTAAAACTGAAGGAGTTTTTAGACTGTTACCGTACGTTCTGAACGTTCTGAAGTTAATTGAAAGTAAATTATGAAACTTTGATTATGAAAGAAGGTTTTCAATAAAGAAGTTGTTTCTGATACTGTTATTTAGGACTTAGACTGATTTCAGTTAGGTTAGGTTCTCCGGCATGCCTTAGAACTTTACGGTAGTGATTGAAGATAACTCTGTCCATGGAGTTATATATAGTCCGCCCTTCCTCGAGGCATTACGGTCAGGAGAAAAGTTTCTGTTTCTGGCCTACCTTCGGGTGGCACACGGTACCGATCCTGCGAGATGGGATACTTTTGTTCAGTTTTTAGCCTTGGATTGTGTGGGTGAACACAATCTATCTTTGATCATTCACCCCCTCAGCTAGTAGGGTATACTAGCAGGGTCTATTACCGTTCTATTATGTCACCATTCTGTTCCATTACCGTTCTATTCTGTACCACCGTTACTGTACTGATTTTTGTTCCGTAACGATTACTGCACTGTTCTGAGTAAAAGAGAAATTTATGATTCTACTTTCTAAGTTGTACAGATTGCTGATTACCAATTTCTGATTACTGATTTCTGATTTCTGAGTTTAATATCATCAAGTATGCTTTCTCTGTTTTCTAGATTATATTCTACTTGACTAATTTGTTTCTACATAGATTCACGACTGTTTTGCGTCACTATTTTACTGCATATATGTATGTACCTTGTTGGGCCTCAACTCACTATTTTATTATTTTCTCCCCCTCCAAATGAGACAGTAGAGTTACTGCCCAATGAGAAAGAGTGGCCGAAGGAAATTCCTGAAGACTTTTGAGGACCTAAAGCATTTTGGAGCTATTTTGGAAGAATCAGTTGATGTAAAGACTTGATTGGATATGTGAATTTGTATATGGGTGTTGTATCTATGGATATTCATGCACATGTGGATTTTGTATAGAATATACATGATGTATGTGATGGTAAAAAAGAAAACTATGCTTCTGTAGGTTAATAGTTTTGGATATACTGCACAGGTTCTAGACGGCATCTCGTTATTGAATTGTTAGTGTAGTTAATGGTTTTATAGACTAATGCCATGGATGGCACATGTGATCCTATGTATGCGTGCTGTAGGAAAAATTATAGTATAATTAATAGTTGTGTGCTTGTAATGGTTGATCTTACAGGTTATATTTTTGGGTTTTCATCTAGTTACAAAGGAGACTCTGCCGAAATTTTTGCATAAATCTTGCCTTATGATTTTAGTCCGTTAATTCTGTTTTTGTCTTGACGGAAGCTTCTGAGGAAAAGAAAAAATCCATTCCGTCATAGAAGGTCACCTATGCGGTGTATAAACTGGAAGGTGAAGCTTATAGCTGGTGGAGCATGCAGAAGAGGACGATGGGAGTGCCCGATGATGTCATTACTTGGGAGATATTTGAGGATGCTTTTATGGAGAATTACTTTCCATCCAGCCTCCGAGATCAGAAAGAGTAGGAGTTTATGAGGTTAAGACAAGGAAACACGACAGTGAAGGAGTACGATGTCAGATTCACTGAATTATCCCATTTTGCGTCCTTCTACGTAGATGATGAGCAGAGAAAGGCGAAAAAGTTCCAACAAGGGTTATGGGATGACTTAGGAAGTCACTGTCGATTCTGAAACTTCAGACTTATGCCGAGATTCTGCATAGAGCAGTGATTTATAATAAATAAGCGGAGACGGAGAGATTTTATGCAAAGAGGACTGCCAGCGGAGCGGGAGTTAGTACCATACCTGCTGTGAGATCTTCTGGACCGTCCAAGATGACTAGGACAGCTGACAAGGGAAAGAGTGTTGTACCGACTCAGTCAGTAACCAGTTCTAGAATATCGACTGAAGATTATACCTTCTGTCGGAGGAGACATCTAGGGCAAGCATGCCATAAGATATCGAGAGCATATTTCAGATGTGGATAGTAGCGACATCAGATTAGGGACTATCCACTACCTCCGAGTTAGAAGGAAAGAAGCCTACTGTTTCAGCAAAGGCCTTCGCAGTGACTGTTCAGGACCCGGAGGTATCTCTAAATGTCGTGGAAAGTACTCTTTCTATTTGTGGAGTTTCTGCATCTATATTATTTGACTCGGGATCTACACATTCATTTGTTTCTCCGTGATTTGCATGCTGCATTGTATCTGTCCCGTGTATTCTAGATTGTGAATTGTCTGTGTGTACTCTCACTGGGTCCCCTGTGATTACAGATGTTATGTATCCGGGATGTATAGTTGAGGTGAATCGGAAATATTTGATTGTGGACTTAGTGTTGTAGAATATGGGTAATTTTGATGTGATTTTAGGAATAGATTGGCTTGCCAAACATCATGCTAGTATTGACTGTTTTCTGAAGAAGATTTGTTTTAATATTTCTGAAATGGAACCCTTTTTCTTTCAGGGTATTAAGAAAAAGGGGGTGCCTGTATTAATCTCTACTTTAGATGCCAAGCATTTGATAAAAAGTGGATGTAAAGCTTACTTGGCATATGCCTGCACTACTGGGAGTTATAGTATGTTGGCTAAGGACATCTTGGTTGTTTGTGATTTTGAGGATGTATTTTCAAAAAAGTTACCTGGATTACCTCCACACCGAAAAATTGAGTTTGAAATTGTTATTGTTCCTGGTGTAAGTCCAGTTTCTAAGGTCGCTTATTGTATGGCTCCAGTTGAATTGAAGGAGTTAAAGTTGCAATTATAGGAGCTATTAGACAAGGACTTTATCTGACCGAGTGTATCTCCTTGGGGTGCACCGGTATTATTCATGAGAAAAATTGATGGGTCTTTGCGGTTGTGTTGATTATTGTGAGTTAAATAAAATCATGATTAAAAATAAATACCCTCTACAGCGTATTGATGATTTATTTGATCAGTTGCAGGGATCTCAGGTGTTCTTGAAGATTGATTTGAGGTCAGGTTATTATTAATTGAGGATCAAGCCGAAAGATGTGGCTAAGACTGTTTTTTGGACACGTTATGGCCATTATGAGTTCTTGGTTATGCTTTTTGGCCTTACGAATGCTCCAACTGCTTTTATAGATATGATGAATAGGGTGTTCAGGCCGTACTTGGATAAATTTATGGTGGTATTTATTGATGATATCCTGATTTATTCAAAGGATTATGAGGAACATAAGATTCATTTGAGGACAGTACTTCAAGTATTCTGCGAGGAAAAATCATATGCTAAGCTGAGTAAATGTGAATTCTGGCTTGAGAGGGTGATGTTTTTGGGGCATATGATTTTTGATGGTGGTATTTCTATAGATCCCAGGAAAGTAGAGACTGTTACAAATTGGGGCAGGGCTGCTTCTGCGACTGAGGTTAGGAGCTTTTTAGGTATGGCGGGATATTATAGGCATTTTGTAGAGAATTTCTCACAGATTGCTATACCTCTGACTCAACTACTGACGAAGGAGGCTAAGTTTATATGGATTGAGGAGTGTGATCTGAGCTTTCAGGAGCTAAAGGATCGTTTGACTTTCGCTCTAGTGTTGATTATTTCAGAGGGTGCAGGAGGCTTTGAGGTGTACTGCGATACCTCTAAGGCGGGTCTAGGATGTGTATTGATACAGTACGGTAAAGTTGTAACTTATGGATTTAGGCAACTGAAAGTGCAAGAGAAGAACTATCCTACCCATGATCTAGAACTTACTGCTATTGTCTTTGCCTTGAAAATTTGGAGACATCATTTGTATGGTGAAAGGTTCCTTGTGTATTCTGATCATAAAAGTTTAAAGTACCTGTTTTCACAAAAGGAATTTAACATGAGGTAATGGAGATGGCTTGATTTCTTGAAGGATTATGACTGTGAGATACAGTATAAGCCAGGGAAGGCCAACGTAGTTGCGGACGCATTGAGTCGCCAATCGGGGTATGTGGCACACTTGCAGATCAAACAGATGGAGATGTTTTATTACCTGAAATAATGTGATATCCAACGTTATGCTAAAGGTGATAGAATGCTCATGTCGTACCTTCAGATCCAACCGGAAGTGGTTAGTGAAATTAAAGAGAAGCAAGTGAATGATCTGTTCTTTATGGACATTGTTAGTGATCTGAGTAAGGAATCCCGAGCTAATTTTAACGTCCGAACTGATGGAGTGTTGAGATTTAGAGATTGATTATGTGTACCGGATGATAGAGAATTGAATGAGAAGATTTTGAATTGAATGTGTACCGGTCCTAATATACAATTCACCCTAGGACGAATAAAATGTATCAAGATCTAAAGAAAACCTTCTGATGGAGGAACATGAAGAGAGATATCATGGCTTATGTGAAGAAATGTCTGGTATGCCAACAACTGAGAGCTGAGAGGAAGAAGCCTTCTGGATTGTTACAGCCTATGCTAATCCCGAGTTGAAAATGGGAAGATATTGCTATGGACTTTGTATTAAGTTTTCCGAGGACTTCTAGGAATCATGATGCCATTTGGGTTATAGTTGATCGGCTGATAAATCAACCTACTTCTTGGCGATCAAGACGACCTATTCGCGTGATAGGTGGGCTCAATTATGTGTGAATAAGATCGTGAGGCTTCACGGAGTTCCTGCCTCCATTGTGTCTAATAGAGATCCACGTTTTGTCTTGAGGTTTTGGGAGAGCTTGCATAAGGAGCTGGGAACAGAGTTGAAATTTAATACTACGTATCACCCTCAAACTGATAGCCAATCTAAGCATACTATTCAGATTCTTAAGGATATGTTAAGGGCCTCTATTTTAGAGATGAAAGGAACTTGGGACACTTATCTGGCACTAGTTGAATTTGCTTATAATAACAACTACCAGGCTAGCATCGGTATTGCACCTTTTGAGGCATTATTTGGGAGAAAATGTAGGTTGCTGATTCATTGGTAGGAGACTGGAGATAAAAGAATTTTGGGCCCGAAGATTGTAAAGGAAACAATAGAGAAGATTAAACTGATCCATGATAACTTGAAGATTGCTCAGAGCCAACATAAAAGTTATGCGGATAGGAGAAGGATAGAATTGAGTTTTGAGGTAGGAGATCTTGTATTTCTGAAGGTCTCACCATCCAAGGGCACGTTCCGGTTTGGAGTAAAGGAAAAACTGAAGCCGCGGTTCATTAGTCCTTTTGAGGTTCTAGAACGGATCAGGGAGGTAGCCTACAAGTTGGTGTTACCACCTAGTTTGACGGGCATACTCGAAAGTACATCCACGACTCTGCACATGTGATTGACTATGGATCCTTAGCTATCGACAAGGATTTCTCCTACATCGAGGAACAACTGTAGATTCTAGATTGAAAGGATCAGAAGTTGCTTACGAAAACCATCCCCCTTGTGAAGATACTATGGAAGAATCATTCATTGGAGGAGGCCACGTGGGAGCGTGAAGAGAAAATCCGAAGCAAATATCCCCCTTTTTTTCTTGAGGTATGTAGTTTTGTTTAATTTCGAGGACAAAATTTCTTTAAATGGGGGAGAGTGTGAGGCCCCGGAACCAAAAACATGATAAGTAGGAGTAATTAAAATGATGATAATCATTAAGAGGCCAAGCATGCATTGAAAAATAATGGTTGAAAGTAAAAAGTTAAAAAAATATCTGAGTTCAGCTAGCAGTTGAGTGGCGCCTGCAGTGCGCCCGAGGCGCAACAGCGAGCAAAAAAATCTAGTGGCTACCCGCTCGCCGCGCGCCAGGCGTGGTTGAGCGAGCCCTTGGCAGAAACCCTGCGCTCACCATGCCCCTGCTGGGTGCTCGAAGCGAGTGCTGGCAGAATGTAGAGTGCTCGCCGCGCGCTCGACGAGGGCTCGAGCGCAACCCCAACTTTTGCCAACGTTCTGACTTCGTTTTTTTTATAAAATGAAGGGAAAAGGGAAAGTGGGAGAGAGAGAGTAGACCACGAACGAAGAAGAGGAAGAACATAAGAGAAGAAAGGGGAAATCACTCGTTCCAATCCACTTCCAGTAAAAATAACGGTAGATCGGGCTAAGACAAGTGTACTTCGGACGTTATTTTTTATTTTTACCGATTTGTCTTGCTTTAAAGTTGATAAAAATGCTCTAAAATATTGTTGTTGAATGTTTAAAGTAAATGAAGCATTTTTTCCTCGATTGTTCAGTTAGATTTTGTGTTTATCCATGCTTATTGAAAGTTTTGGCTTTGATTTCATGTACAAGCATGTAAATAGTATTCGATTTGGTCCCAGAAGCTTGCGACGAAAGCCTAACTCAAAATATAGGAGATTTTTAGTTAAATTGCATGATTTAGTATATGTGTATGGATTTATTGCATTAATTTCATGAATAAGCACATGTTTAGTGATCGATTTGAATCCAGAAGTTTTGACGAAACCCTAGGTACGAAAATGACAGGATTTTAATGATTTTCAACCGTAGCTCCTATTATATAAAAGTTAATTGGCACTGAAATGAAGCTCCTCGTATAATTTGTTTTTGAAAATTTTACATGGACTTATACCGATAAATTTCCATGCACTTCCGAAGTAAAATTAAAGAATTTTTAGATCGTTACAGTATGTTTCGAACGTTCTGAAGTTAACCGAAAGGAAATTGTGAAACTCTAGTTATGAAAGAAGGTTTTTAGTTAAGAAGTTATTTCTGATACTGTTATTTAGGATCCAGGACTGATTATGGTCAGGTTAGGTTTTTCGACATGCCTTAGAACTTTACGGTGGTAATCGAAGATAACTCTATCCGTGGAGTTATATGTGGTCCACCCTTCCTCAGGGTGTTACGGTCAGGAGGAAAGTTCTATTTCTAGCCTACCTTTGGGAGACACACCATACTGTTCTCACGAGATGGGATACTACTGTTTAGTTTCTTGCCTTGGATTGTGTGAAGTGAATATAATCTATCCTTGATTATTCACCCCCTCAGCTAGTAGGGTATACTAGTAGGGTCAGTTTTTGCTCTGTTCTGTCACCGTTCTGTTCTATTACTACTCTGTTCTGTACCACCGTTGCTATT
>JAODPA010067752.1:0-10460 GCA_025585075.1 Nepenthes mirabilis | reverse complement strand
GCCCTCAAAGCACAACCGAATCCAACAATTACAGATCAATGCCAGGAGCATTAAACCACCTAACGCCATTAGGTGAAATGACAGAATCAGTGGTCGGACCAGGAATGTCAAGCAACCAACAATCCAACCAAAAACTAACTACCAGATTATACCTTATGGTAAACCCACAGCCGCTGGCTGCGAGCAGAAGGAGATCCAACGTACCTGAAGGATCTCGTGCAACAAAGCAGTCCTCAGCCAGCCTTTCAGAAGCACATCCAGAAGATCCAATCCTGAACAGCACGGCTCCCCAACCCATCCAACAGGAGGAAATACACTGGGAACGAACCAAAAGAGCCGGCAGAAGAACATACCTTCGCCAGCGCCAGAATATTCGGGAAGCACATAGACAACAGAAGCGTCAAACAGCACCTCCTGAAACAAATCAGGAGGGCGAAGGGACTGGTCAGGCCCAGCCATTGAGGAGCCCTAATTAATCGAGGGACAAAGGAGAAGAGAGGCCATAGCCTGAGAAGAGTCCCAGACAGAATCGGAGACCCAAACGGAAATAGACGCATTAGGTGTGATCATGACTTCGGCAGAAACCCCAATCGAGTCTTGGCCGAAGGAGCTTCGACAGGGCTCAACCATAGACGAAATCTCAGAGGATGCCGGCGAAACCAGAGCAGAGGTCTAGAAGGAAGAGTGCAAGGTTTGGATGGCGGAAAGCTGCCGGGCAGAGCACCCAGGACCGACCGAGGCCAGCCCCGGCGCCGCCCGGCCAGAGGAGGAGCGTCGCAGGAGGACGCGGGCGACCGCAGAAGGTAGATTCAAAATTCAAAAGGAATTTTGAAAATGGTAGAGAGAAGCGAGAGCTTCTCTCTCTACCGCCTTGATTCTGTTCTGCTACGTCTTGGCATTTGTTTGAATAAATTGTATAAGAATTGTGCTTGGAGGTTTTTTGGTACTTATCTGGCAATGTAATCCTGATCTCCTGGGATCTTCATCTGCCTTCACTGGACTGTGCTGTTGCAAGCTGCTGCATGCCAGGGGTGAATAGACCCTGTAGCTGCCTCCAGTAAATCCAGGGGCGCCTCTGGCTCTTAGGCATATGCTGCTGGGGTTTTTTTGTCTAGGGCTTGCTCCCGAGGCCTTGGTTTTGTTGCTATTTCTAGCGCTGCATTTTGCCTTGCTACTGTCCAGCAGCTGATGGGTGATTGCCCTTATTTTTGAATTATAGCCGTAAGGTCTTGTGTGGGCTTGTGTTGTGATGTGTGAAGCTGCTCTGTTATGGAGTGGTGGATGTTGACACATTAGCCTGACTTACGGAGAGGTACCAATTCCCACAATTGAGGGATGGTAGAGAGAAGTGCTCCCCCTTCTCTCTAAACTTCGAATTTCAAATTTTGAAATTCGTTCTGCCTGACGTTCCTCCCGTCTTCGGTGCCGGCACTTGTCATCGGCCATGGCCGTCACCCCTGCTCCTCCTCCGGTGTCCTCCTCCCCTGTCCACCCCTCACTCTCCCCTTTCTCGTCTCCATTGAACACCGTCGATCTCTCTGTTATCCCTCCTTCCAACCCTCCTTCAAATCGATCCCCAGATCCCATTTCGCCTTCGCTCTCGACGCTCGCCTCTGGAAAATCTAACGTTGTCCCTGCCCCCTCCCATTCATGGGTCGACGTTGTCAAGAAGGACGGCTCTGGGTGTAGGCCTGTTCTGCAGTTCTTCCCTCAACAATCTTCTTCGTCCTCTGATGGCGCTTTGTCTCCTCCGACAGAAGTAATAGAGCCAGGAAACTCATATTGGGGCCATACCCTAGTAGGCTATTTCCTCAATTCACCCCCCCACTTCTCGACTGTTAAGGCAATTGCCATGAAGCTTTGGGTTCGATTCGGTATCAAGCAAGTCGTCGGCAACGAAGGTGGCTTCTTTTTCTTTCGTTTCCCATCTGACGAAATGATGAAGAAATGTTTGTGCACTGGCCCTTGAGTTTTTTCTAACTGTGCAATCTTTCTCAAACGATGGAAGCGAGGTTTGGAGCTGTCCAAAGAAGAACACAAACGTTTCCCTATATGGATTAAAATGTCAAATATTCTGCTTGAACTGTGGTCTCCTGATGGACTAAGCTGGTTAGCTAGTGTGGTTGGAATCCCTCTCCAGATTGATCCCAAGACTGCTCGTATGGAGAATCTCTCTTTTGCTAAGATGTGTGTTGAAGTTGGTGTGGATGGGCCGTTCCCCAACTCCATCGCTGTTCAAACCTGCTCTGTCTCTGCTGAAATTGCTAAGGTGAGTGTGGATTATAGCTGGAGGCCAACCCGGTGTCCTCGTTGCCAACAAATTGGTTATTTGGAGACTAGGTGCCGGTCCAAACCAGCTTCTGGTTCTTCTCATCCCAAGTTTATTGCTTCTGCTTCTGCCTCTGTCCTCAGCAACAATGTTAGGTATCCCGATTTTTCTGCTGCTTCTGGTTCTGCCGGTAATCTGATGTCTGGTGAACAATTAAATGTACCTCTAACTGGTGCCGATGGTAAAGCTGGCCATTTACCCAACTTAGGGGTCGTGGATGCCCTTCCTCCCCCCCATCCTATTGCTGTTGATGGCTGTAGTGGTTGTTATTCACCAAATGGGGCCGTCCCCGTTGAACCAGGCCCCTCAAGTATTGGTTTGGCTTATCCCACGAAGTTTTTTACCCGATCCCCTGTTCTTGGCCCTCCCTCCTGTGTTTTGGAATCAAGGGATGACCCTGAATGCTTGGATGGCCATTCCCAGGTCTCTGCTGATGTCCTGACCCCGTTGAGTTCCGGTGGCTTGTTGGCCCCTATCAGCACAGAAGGGGTTTCAAGTCAAATTCCCTGTTCTGTGGACGATGACTCCTTGCCTATGCATCATCAGTCCTCTGATGATGTTGGAGTTGGAGATTGTAACTCACCTAATGGGGCCAAATTGGATCCCCAATCCCCTCCTGGTCAGCCGGTTCCCCCGATTCCAGATCCCACTAACCATGAATTGCTGGTTCTGGCTCCCTCAATATCACCTGTTGAATTTGGGTACCAAGAGTGCCCGGTGGATGTCCCTGGATGTTTGGATGATCCTATCTCTCCAGATTCTGGGACAATCCATCACCACTTGGATTTGGATGAGTTTATGCTTACCCCTAGCTCAATCAAGAGGATCTCTCTGAAATACACTTCGAATCCCACTTTGTGCGATGAATTACGTGGTACCGAAGCTGAGTGGAAGATCTCTAAGTCAAGGAAAAAGAAAAAATCTGCCTCCCGGAAATCCAGAGGCGCATCTAACCCATAGTAATTGCTGATGGGGTTTCTTTTTTGGTCTGAATTTTGATCCTGGATTCCTGTTTTGCTTAGTGCTGTGGTATGCTATATCCTGGCATGTTTTTTTTGGTCAGATTTTTGAGGGAGATCTGCCCTTCTGTCTTACGTGTGGGTGTTGTTGTGGTGGGCTGTTATTGATGTTGCTGAGTGGGTCTCTCCACTTGTTTGGTGTGCTGTTTTTGTCTGCTGAGACTTGCTGCTGGTCTCTTCCTGATGAGGTGGTTGGGAGGATCTTCCCGTGGCTTGTAGATGCCCTTGATGTGTCTAAGTACCATGGCTGGAGCCTTAGCGCTGCTGAAGAAGTGGAGGCATTCCAGTGTTCTTGGTGATTCTGGTGCTGTTGCTGATACAGGGCTGAGTTGATGTTGGCTGGCAATTTTTGCCAATTTGTGGATGCTGGTGTTTTCCATCTATTCTGCTGCAATGGTTGATAAGTCTTCGTTGGCAAATCCCTTCGGTTGAGTTCTAGACTGATTGTGGCTGGCCAATGTTATTTTGGATGTTGCTGTCCAGAATAGATACTGCCAGGAGAAGCTGCTGCTCTGATGTCTCTGAATAACAACAATTGGGCTGCGTTGATGTTCCTTCTGGTGGAAGGTCGCTCGCTGCAATTTGATGCTGTTCTTTGCTCCTGAAGTGGTCGGTGCTGTGTTGCTTGGCTATTCACCCCCTACTGAGGGGGTATATTTAGACTTGGTGCTCCTCTGCAATGGCTCAATGCATATTTCATGTGGTGCTGCGCGCGTACTGAATGTGCTGCCTCCTCTGCTCCTCTGGTTTGACCGGAGTGGTTTCTGGCCGGAGTGGCTTTGTACCCCTTTTGGCCGGAGTGGCCTTGAGCCCTTCTAGGACGGAGTGGCATTTGGGTTATATATATAAAAAAAAAAACCAGAGTGGCTTAAAAGCCGGTGTGGCCGTCGTGGCTGTGTGGATTCCCAAGTGCGTCTTAAAGGACGGAGTTAGTTGGCTCTTCTGGGCCCAATTTCTTTGTTGGATGGAGTGGTTTTGTGCTTGGGCCGCTCTCTTTTGGACGGAGTACAATTGCCGGAGTGGATTGAGTCCGGAGTGCCTTCAATCCAACATTTGCCGGAGTGCCCTTTGCGGAGTGAGTCTCCGGAGTGCTTTTTCTAGAGTGCAATGTGCCAAAGTGATCCTCTTCCGGTGTGCATCTTGGTCCGGAGTGCCTTTTGCGTTGGGAATGCATAGTGCCGGTGTGATTTCTTCTGCCGGTGTGCGTTTTTGGACTTAAGGGGTTGGAAAGTGATGCATCCCCTCTGGCTTGTGATGTACTGTTTTTTTTTTATCTTTGTTTTTGTAGACAGTTGACCTCGTAGAGGTTATTTTGTACCTTTGAGTGTACTAGCTGCTCGGGGTATGCCCCAGCAGTTAATATTTTATCCCCAAGTCAAGATACTTGGTGATAAAACATTAATTTTGTAATTTTTCTCCCATTAATCCAAAATACTTGCTTACCAAAAAAAAAAAAAGTTGACACATTAGCCAGTTGCTGCTGTATAGTAATGGTAGCTTCTGATGGTGATTGTCTTGTTTGTGAGACAATATTGGAATGGGGGGGTCAGGCTGTCAATCTGCCGCTTTGGTGCTCGATTCTGCATTGTTGTCTTCTGGCTGTCAATGAGCTGCAATGTGGAGTTTTTTGGCCGGAGTGGATTCTCCCACTTAGGCCGGAGCAGATGTGCGTGTGATGAGGCCGGAGTGGTTTTGCCTGCGCAGTGCCTGTGAATCCGGAGCGCTTTCCCAAAAAAAATCGGAGTGCTTCTGCCGGATTTCATTATGCCGGAGTTCAAATGTCCGGAGTGAATTTTTCCGGAGTAAAATTTGCCGGAGTGAAATCTGCCAGAGTGCATTTTGCCGGAGTGCTTTTTCTGGAGTACATCTTGCCGGAGTGCAAATTTCCGGAGTACCATTTCTTTGTGGAATCTGGTTCACTTAGCTCTTGCTGTGTGATGCTTTGTAGTAATGGTAGCTTCTGATGGTGGTTGTCTTGTCTGTGAGAAAGTCTTGGAATGGAAGGTCAGGCTGTCAATCTGCCGCCTTGGTGCTCGATTCTTGTTGTCACTGGGCTGTAGTGTGGAGTTTTTGGCCGGAGTGGTTATTCCCTCTTAGGCCGGAGTAGATGTGCGTGATTTGAGGCCGGAATGGCTTTGCTTGCGCGTGCCTGTGAACCCGGTGCGATTCCCAAAAAAAAACTTGAGTGCTTTTTGCCGGTGTTCATTTTGCGGGAGCACAAAATATTCATAGTGCAATTTTCCGGAGTAAACTTTGCCGGAGTGAAATCTGCCGGAGTGCATTTTGCCGGAGTGGTTTTTCCGGAGTACATTTGCCGGATTGCAAATTTCCGGAGTTCTTTGCCAGTTTTGCTCCTTTGCCTGGATGCGTAAGAATCCGGAGTGCCTTTGAATCCGGAGTGCGTTAGACGGAGTGCTTGGGACGGAGTGGCTTTGCAGTATCCGGAGTGCTGGAAGCCGGAGTGCATTTTGGGTTCCGGAGTGTGTTGGACGGAGTTCTCATCCTTGCGGAGTGCAATGTAGAATTGCTGGTTTCATCTTGCTTCATTGCTGGAGGTGTGGAGCTGAACTCAAGAGTATTGCCTTAAATTGGTATGTTTTTTGTTTAGAAATCCTAGAGAGAGAAGCTCCTCCTTCTCTCTAACCTTCGATTTTCAAATTTTGAAAATCGATTCTGCCGTTTTCTGACAGACGCTCCTCCCGTCTTTGGCGCCAGCGAACGTCTTCGGCCATGGCCGCCTCCTCTGCCCCTCCTTCGGTATCTGCCTCCCCTGTCCGTCACCCGCACGCTTCCCCCATTCGCCCCCATCCTCCATCCTCACCGTACTCTACCCCGCCTGCTGAGAATACCATCTCGCTTCAGCCTTCTCTTCCTCCTGAAACCCATGCGACCCCAATGCTCGCTATTGACATCTCTGTCAACGCTGCTGTTCAATCCCACTCTTGGGCCGATGTTGTCAAGATGGATGGCTCTGGGCTATGCTCAAAGTTGAAGTTCTTCCCTCCCCATGTCTCAGCGTCCTCGGACGGTGCTCTGTCTCCCCCGCCTGAAGTCATTGAGCAAGGTAACCTCTTCTGGGGCCATTCTGCAGTGGGCTATTTTCTCAACATGCCACCCCATTTCATGGCTGTCAAGGCAGTAGCCATGAAATTATGGGCTCGGTTTGGAATCAAGCAAATTGCTGGAAACGAAGGTGGGTTTTTCTTCTTTCGTTTCCCATCTGAAGAGATGTTGGCGAAATGCTTGAGCGCCGGTCCTTGGACGTTCTCTGGCAAGCCTATCTTCCTCAAGCGCTGGTCGCCGGGAATGGAATTGTCTAGAGAGGAACATAAACGGTTCCCTATTTGGATTAAGATGTCAAATATTCCACTCGAACTGTGGACCACTGCTGGCCTTTGCTGGATGGCCAGTGCGATTGGGACTCCTCTTCAGATTGATCCCCGTACTGGCCGGATGGAGAACCTTTCATTTGCTAAGATTTGTGTGGAAGTTGGAGTTGACGGGCTGTTCCCCAGACGCGAGTGATACAATTGTCAGCAGAATAAGCCGACAATTTCGCTCTGACAGGGCGATTTTCAAAATTCGAATTTCTTCCTTCTGCCTGTGCGGCTCTGGCTGCGCTGTCGCCGGCCATGGCCGGCCTCTTGGGGGATTCCCTCGCCACGTCCTCTGACGTCTCCATCCCTGACCTTCCGGCTCTTTCTCCCTCTGTACTGCCTTCGATGGAGGTGTTTGGAGCAAGCGAATTTCCACCACTTCCCATCAAATCTGCGGCCCCCCAAACTGGCCCTGATGCCGGTTTCCTGACGCGAGTTGTGGGCTTGGAAGCTGGGTCCCCTCAGCAGCCGGTTCTCCCATCCCACCCCATCTCGGATGATTCTGGTAATCTCTGCTGCAGCCCGTTAAGCTCGCCTGCTAAGCCTATTGAGCCCAAGGTAAACCCCAAACCTACTGGCTCTTCATTAAAGGCTTCAAACGCCCCTGTGCCTGCAAAATCTTGGGCCAAAGTCGTCGAGGATAAGGGATTTCGCTCCTTTAGCTCTCTCAAATTTTTTCCCCCTTCTATTGAATCTGTCTCTGATAGTCCATCCCCTCCTCCGCCTGAGGTCGTGAAGCAATGCGCCGCGTTTTGGGGTTTAACTCTGGTGGGTTTCTTCCCCGGCAAACCTCCTCACTTCTCGGCTGTAAATGGAATCGCCCGGAAAATTTGGGCTAAGTTTGGGATGCGTCACGTTGCTGTTAATGGTAATGGGATTTATTTCTTTCAGTTTGATTCTGAACCCCAGCTGGTGGATTGCCTGTCTCGAGGACCTTGGGCCTTCAAAAAGTCCCCTATTTTCCTCAAACGCTGGTCTCCGGGCATGAGCCTGGACCCTGAATCTCTCATGTCGGTCCCTGAATGGATTTCGCTTTCTAATGTGCCTCTTGAATTCTGGACTCCAATGGGTTTAAGTTGGATTGCTAGTAGAATTGGTAAGCCAATCATTTGTGATTCACTCACTGCCTCTATGCATCGGGTGCATG
Source organism: Nepenthes mirabilis (assembly GCA_025585075.1). Lineage (NCBI taxonomy): Eukaryota > Viridiplantae > Streptophyta > Magnoliopsida > Caryophyllales > Nepenthaceae > Nepenthes > Nepenthes mirabilis. The sequence goes on along the minus strand of JAODPA010067752.1, from coordinate 2,588 downwards.
TGGCCAGAGTGTGTGTTGAGCTGAAAAAGAGTGACCCACGACCAGCAACAATTAGGATTATGTCGATGGCTGCTGTTCATCCCAGAGTTGTTGAGATCGACATTACCTATCACTCTAAGCCAGAAATTAACAGGGCTTCTAATAGAGTATTGAGGCCTGCTGTATTGCCTAAAACTCCGGCTCCAGCTGCTGCTAGGGCTGGTGCTCCACCCTCCACATCCCCTGTTTTGGATGTGTCTGTGGAGCGTGTTGACCCTGAATTTCCAGTTGAAGGGCCAGGTAGCGCGGTGGAATCCTCTTCCGGCTGTGTTTTGGAAAATTTGATTCAGTCTTCACTGCCTCTCCAAATTTCTGTCCCTGCTCCCGTTCGGGATGCCTCTGCTTCCTCTGCTGGATGTCATGACGATGATCAGTCAGCCGGACCTCTAACTGAGGCCCTTTCTGTGGGTCTTTGTGATTCCGGTTCGCAACTGGTCCTCTCAAATGAGGTTTGTGCTGTTAATGAGGTGTGCTCCTCATTGCTGGAAGTTGTTGAGGTTTGTGATTCGCCTTCTAATCCAGGTTGTCATCAATTGTTGGAAGTCTCTGGTCCTATCCAGTCTTCCTTGGCGGAGTGCTCCTCAGGATCTGCTGGAGAAGTTATTGAGACTGCTGAGTATCTTTCTGGGTCTGAGAAAGATAATGAGGTGTTGGCTCAGGTTTCTTCACCTGTTAGTGCTAATCCAGGTCCGTCTGATGTGATTGTGGATGACTCATTAGCTGGATCAATTATTCCTGTTAATGAGGTCTCAATTGGAGCTGTCGCCCTGACTAAGATTCCGCCTGATTCCCATGTCGAGGGGATTGATCCTGACATTACCCCGGAATCTATATCCCGAATCATTCAGAAATACTCTCTGGATGGCAGTATCCCCGTCGTGGATCTGAATGTCGATCAGACTCCTATCTCTGCTTTTGATGATGTAGTTCCGGAAGAGAAGGATCCGCTGTATTTGGCTTTTATGCAGCTCATGGAATCTGAGGGCTCTCGTCAACTATTCCATGACGCCCCTACTGAACAAACGAACCTTGTAAAGGCCTTTCTGGACAAGTGCTGGCAGGACATTTCTGGTGAGTCCTTTAGTAGATTCCGCTCTGCCTTCCCAGGTGCGGCGGAAAATGGCTTTCCCCATGAAGCCTATCTGTTGGCGTTCCAACTAGTTTTCACGGTTGACTCCACTCAAGCCCATAGTGCCTCATTCTCTCCAGAAGAGGAGAAGGTTGTTTTTGGCTTCCTGTCTTCCATGCTGAATTCGGCTTTAAATCGGCCGAGTTTTCTGACTGATAATCAGATTGACTTTTTAGCTGGGCTGCACGGCAATGCCTTTAAGACCCCATTTGAAGAACCCTGGCGTCAGTACAAGTCTGGGAGGCGGCGTAAAGCTGCAAAAAGCCGGTCCTCTCATACATGAAAATCTGCCGCTGCCGGTGCCTTGATTCCGGAGCGCCTTTGGATGGAATCAGTTGAGTCCGGAGTGCAACATTTTTGCCGGAGTGCATGTAAGTCAGTTGATTCCGGAGTGATTTGCTGACTTGGTGCTCGTTTGTGACTCTGCGTGTGCATCTTGCCGGTTTGCTGGAGGGTAAGGAGTCATCGGACGGTTTGCTTCTGGACGGAGTGACTTTGGATGGTGTCCTTTATACTACCAGTGTTCTTGTTGGACGGAGTGCTTCCTGTTCGCCTTGGACGGAGTGGTCTTCTTTTTCCGAAGTGCATTGAACTCCGGAGTGCATTGCACGGAGTGTGTCTGGCTCTTAATGGACGGAGTGGAAGGCTCTTGTTGGAGTGCTTTTCTTTCTTTGGACGGAGCGCAAAATGTGTTTTGTCCTTTAAATGCCGGAGTGGCATGTTTAGGACGGAGTGCGTTTCCTTACTTGGAATGCGCTTGAATACCGGATTGCATTGGACGGTCTGATGTGGCGGCGCGATGTTAAGTCCGGAGTGGAATGTCCGGACTGCATTATGCGGAGGGAAAGGCAGTTTGCATTTCACGCCGGTGTGGTTTTTAAAGTCGGAGTGGCCTTTGTGGCTTTTCATGTGCGTCTTGAAGGACGGAGTGAACTGGGCCCATTTTCTCTGTTGGACGGAGTGGCTCTGTGATTGGGTCGCTTCCCTTTGGATAAGTTTCCTTGGCGGAGTGCCCTCAGTTCAACATTTGCCGGAGTGCCCAATTGGACGGAGTGGCATCATTCCGGAGTGCATGGGAATGCGCAAGTATCCGGAGGTATGAAGCCGGAGTGATTTGGACGGATTGCTTGGAACGGATTCCGGAGTGCATTTCCGTTGTGATTTGGACGGAGGACTTGGGACGGTCTGACGCAGGACGGACTGCTTGGGCTGGAGTGTTACCAATCCGGAGTGGTAAATTTCGGGCTGCGTTTTGGACGGAGTGCAATATGCCAGTGTACTCCTTTGCCGGAGTGCGATTTGGTCCGGAGTGTTTTTGGACGGAGTGCAATTCGGAGGAGTGCTCCTCTGCCGGAGTGCAATTTGGTCCGTTGTGCTTTTTACGGAGGGACCTTCGATTTTGTTGGAGCTCCTTTTGGTC
>JAODPA010067751.1:0-10460 GCA_025585075.1 Nepenthes mirabilis | reverse complement strand
TATATATATAAATGAGCAGCTAAACAACAACATATTCTAAAACTACGACTAAAGTAATGTATATGACCTTAATAAAAAATGAAACTCGAGTCAATTCTTAATTTGATACTGAACATTTTTTCCTTTTCTATCTCAATTAAATTTACCGTAAAATCATAATAGTGCTTTTTATATCCCATATCACCGCTTAAGTGTCTATCTCACATCCATCTCATGGTGTACTCGCCCAATCTTGGCGTCTAAGCACCCATCTCGCAGAAACCTACTGAAAATCCTTCTAATCCTAGCGCCTGAGTAGACAACTTGCGCCTATTTCGCGCAACCACCAATGACCAATTTCGCTCGAGTGAGTCTCGCATGACATTAGTAGATAACATCGTTCAGGCAGCTTTAGCATGAGCATCATGTAAACCTCCAGATAACCTATTCGTCTAATATCACCTCACGACCTTGTGAGAGCCCCCTCGCCACCCTAGTGACCATCATCTATTGCCCTCTACTAATTTCTCCTCCATGGGGATCCCAACATCAACCTCCACAAATTTAAACAATCCTCTCTTCTTCTCCATCAATTTGGCATATTGCCACTCTCATTCAACTTCCTCTTCATGGTAGTGTCTCTCTCTCTGACACTCATCTTTGGCCTCCTCTTGCCAATTTGACCAAACCTCCTATTAGACACATTGATGTTTTCCTTGACAGCTGAAGCCTCCATTAAGTACCAATCTGATCGTTCACTTCCCCTAACCACAACAAAGGTATATTTGATGAGTTTCTATTAGTCTTTGCAAAAGCCGCATAAAAGCCATCATCATTAAGTTTCTCGGTTGATATCAAATTTAACTGGATATCCGACGCATATTGCATATCTCTTAACACGTGTTTCATCCTGTTATTTATCCACAAGCTAGCATCTTCGATGCTCACTACTTGTAATGAGCCATTGTTACTTATTTTCAATACCCCATAATTTTTTGGCCTATAAGAGCTAAATAGGAACTTCTTTGATGTCGTATAGTGTAAAAAACTGTTATCTATCACCCAACTCATCTCGTAGATGAGAAACTCTTTGTCTTCCCTGCATAAACGAATATAATGTCTATAAATAGTAATAGAGGTTCGATCATTATCGTTATGATCCCTCCTCTCTCATCGTTCGTTATCATGCTCCTCTTACTTCCACCTAAGACAATTTCGCTTCATGTGACCTTCTTACTATAATGGAAGCACTCAATATCCTTAAATTTGTATTGACTGTTACTCCTCTTTGAATTACCGCCTCACTCCATTAATCTCTTGGGTCCTTGACCGCTAGCAGGCACCATGACATTCAACTCCCCTAGAACCTTATTGTTTTCTTTCAATCTAAACTCATTCATAAATAAAAAAGTGATAATGTTATCAACTCTGAGTGTGTTCTTCTTAAATAGTAGCATCGTGACAACATGATAATACGAAGTTGACAAAGAAACTAGTAACATCTTGTCTTTATCCTTGATGTACTTATCAAACATCGATATTTGCGTCAAGACCCGTTAAACTCGTCCAAATAATTTTCAAAACTTCCCCTTTTAGACCAACGTAATCCATATGATTCATTTTTTATAAGCAATATTGATGTTAGGGACTTGAATTTGTACTGATCCTAAAGTTTCATTTAGATCTCCATTAGATCCGAAAATAGATGACTTTTTGAAGAGTATTATCCGTGATATATAATTTAATTTGTAATTAGCAAGATCCATCATATATTGTCACTCTGCATGCTCCATCTTTTTTGGTTTATCCTCCTTCCATAATGCTTTAATTGTTCCTTTACGAGTTAAAACGTTACTTACTTTTTTTTTTTACCAAAAAATAAAATTATTTTTTCCATTAAATAGCTAAATGTAAAATGATAAATCTTTTGACATTAATGGCATCAAATTGTAATTTTTATAATCCAAAAAAATATACTCTTTAATACCACTTGTTAGAATTACCAAAAAACAAACCATGCTCATAACTGACATTGTAGAAACGAACCCTCGAATCCTTTATCAATCTTCGGCCTCCTAACACCATGTGAGTATAAAGAACTAAATTTTACAACTAAACACATAAGTTACATAATAATATTTAATATGAAATATCTTTCTCGATAAAGAAAAAATCACATGGTAAATACCAAAAAATATCCACTATAATATTGCCTAATTACAAATATAATCCCCATATGAAATCCCTTCTTTCAACTCAAGTGGATGACTAATTGAACACAACCCTAACATGTTTAACAACTCACTAAAAAAGATATTATGAGAAAAATAAGTAATCAAATTATAATGCGTCCTAAAAATAAGACTAGAACAACATATCCAACCTTAACGAATAACAGAACCCAAATCAGACTATAACCAAATATTGAACCTCTACCCCTTCTCTCTTTTCTCTCCTCATGCGATGCTCTTTTGTGAAGAAAATAATTTCAATTTTACCTTAGAATTAGAACATGACTTTTCATATCCTTCATGACTGCTTAAGCATCCATCTCACGGTACACCTACTCAATTCCAGCACTTAAGTGCTCAATTGCAGATACCTACAAGAAATCCTTCTAGTCCTAACATTTGAGCTGACAACTTACGCCTATCTCGCAGAACCTCCTACGACTAGTTTCACTCGAGCAAACCTCATACAGCCTTTAGTGAACAACGTTGCTCAAGCGGTCCTCACGTGAACATCACGCAGTCCTCCAAATGACTCGTCCATTAAGTTCGTAATTAATAAGAGAGTGACCTAAAATTGAATAATACTAAATTGAAAACTTTTGACATTCTTTACTCTTTATATATATATATATACAATATAGTCAATTCAGGTAACTGTCAATTTAAAAATTAGTAACACAAAACTAAACCAAAATCTGAAAAAATAGCATCATTCCAACCTAAAAAGGAACCGAACATTTCAATAATCCTTAATTTCGTTTCACTTTTAACGGTTTCTGTTGAGTTATCGTTAACAAATTTTGCTAAACATCCCTATATAGAGAACATCAATCAATTTTGCATAAACTTTTATTTTTTTTCAGGGAACTCATTGCTTTTTTTTTTTCGATAGTAATTTAGATGTTAATGTCAAACATGCAATTACAACCCCGCCATAGGCATTTACATACCTCTAAAAATCAATCATGCAGGGTTTGAATTTCCAGCAACCTGAACCCTCTGAGCAAACAGATGGACGTATAACGAGTTAAGGCTCATAGCTGTTCCAAATCCCAGGAACGCAGAAAGCATTATTGCATATATTGCGTTTATATGAAGCTGCAAGGTAAGATTCAGATTCAATCACTAGGAGGTTTTAAGGAAAAATTCAATCTAAATAGCTTGCTTCAAAAGTCGTTTCAATAAGCCGAACAACCCCTAAAAGCTTAGACTTCACAACAAACAAAAACAGCTTTATAACGAAGGAATTATAGATAAGTGACAAAATCTCTACATATAACTGCAGTACTTTTAACTCTGAGATTATAACATAACATAGAGGCATAAACAACATTGATGAGCGAAAAAAAATCAGCATTTACCGCAGTGTGTAAAACACGAACGATTATGGCGACCAGGGCAAACTCAATAGCTGCAAATGTCCACGCATGTTCTCTGATTGCTGCGGGAATGCAAGCTACCATTACAAAGACTAGAAATATTCGGTGGGCACTCTTTAGATACCTCCAGATAATAGATAATAGATGGTGGATAGAACGTCACATCAGAATATGTCTACATAGTGTTTTAAGGGCGAGCATATAACATTACTCTACAAAGATTACCGAAAAAAATCAACTGAAAATTTTGCCAGCACTGAAGTACCTAGGGTGACTGCCAATACGGATGCTGCAAGGCCCAATGCGAGAGAAAACGGCGCAGCAATCACAACAGCTCGATGCTTCATTTCTCGTATCTGCATTGTGAGCATATGCCCAATGGGTTTTTCTTAGTAAAAACAAGGCGCATGCAATAGCTTTGGAAGTAGGGAAAGGCGATAAGCCTCTGTTGTAATAGAAATATGGCTTACCAGCAGCTGCTCAAGAAAGAAGAAATAGCATATTGTACATATCAACGCCAGCATCATAAAGTCATGCCAGACACTGCTGAAAACAAATTTAAGTATTCACTGTATAACGGCAAATAACATTAAACAAAAGTGCCTTTTACGAAGGAAATTTGCTTGACATTATGGATGAAAATATTAATATCAATCACAACTATATCAGTATAATCCATAACATACCATACATATTAGTATCAAACATATCATTCATAAAATTTGTTTTGTAAATCGAAACCTAATAGGAAAATAACAGCCGATATGTGGCCAATATGAAATATATCGCAATTTTGTTGAAGTATTGAGAAATATCAATATGAAGCCCCCTATAACATATATACATTGGTTGATATTTCATATATCCGCTAAAATTTCATTCCATGCTTCACAATATTGTCAAACTTCAAAGTTTCTTAATTATAAGTGCGTGTGTGCGTGCTTTTTTTGGGATGGGTACGGGTTGGAATTCAATAGTACAACGATAAAAAAGACATCCCAGTATATAAAGCTCCCGCTATACATAAGGTTCAAATAATAGTTAGACCACTTTAGGATTTATTATACAAGTCTTACTTTGATAGTATAAGAGACTATTTCTTTAATTCAAACTCATGACCATTAAATCATATTGTGATAATCATATCAATGTATTAAAGCTTCCTTTCTTCACATTAGAAGAATATTATAAAAAGATGGGTGGGAGACTCATCACTACAGTTACAATATCATCTCACTAAGCTTGAGATTAGATCCGGAGAGGTTAACTAGGATCATGTTAAAGATATATGATAATTTATTTCGATCCCCTTAGGAATGTAATCTGACATCAAGGTGTCAGTCCGTGTTAATAAATATACCTAGACCAAATAGAAAAGCCCTAATCAAATAATCAAATCAACAACATTTGCCTGTCATTTTCAATTAAAACTTCAACCATCTCCCACCAAGTGAGACAACCCAGGAGAAAAGGCTTTGTCAGTGTATAAAGCCAGTATTGATTTTTAGCTTCATAACCTAAGCTTTTGGATCTGTTGATTAAATGATCATGAGAACTTATGATACCCCATTTTCTTATAACTATTTATCAACATAAGATATGGAATGAGCCAGTGATTAATCTACACTAAAAATCCAAAAAGGTGATTCTTGTGAGCTGGTGTATTATTGTACAAAAATATTTTTGACCTATTATTAACTGCTCATGTTTTTGGGTCTCTTGGTTTTTTGACAAGATTAAATCGCATATTTACCAAGAGGTAGAGAAAGAGAGAGGCACTGGCAAAACTGCCTCTCACCTTCCATTGAAATGTTGATTCTTATAAGCAAAATAACTAAATCCAAATAAATGGCTGTTACCTTATCCTTTGAGAATTATCAGCCTGGTGATTCTGCTCCAGGACATTATTTCTTTGAGAATAAGGGGGCACTCTGAGTAAAGTCACTGGAAAATTTAAAACCTCTTGTCCACAGACATCACAATTCCTGTTTCTCCTGATGCTAAACCATTTTACTAGACATTCTTTATGAACTAATCTGAGGTCGCCTTTACAGCTGCACTCCATCTTGAAAGTATCTCCTGCTTCACATGCCTCAAGACAGATCCTGCAGATTGCTGCTTCTTTGGGAATCTCTTCATCATCATCACCTCCTTTTGTAACAGGAGTTATTTTTTCTGGGCAACAACGAAGCAAAATGGAAGAAAGTAAATAGTGAAATTGACGGTCATGACAAGATGACCAAGTGCGAGCAATTTGGCCATCAATTAGAGTATCCTGTTGCAGCAGTTACAGCTGTAAATAAACACCATCGAGTTAAAAAGTGACTCCTAAAAAGTGAATCATAAAGCAAACATTTGATTTACGTCTGTGGATCCTATACGGGTTGAATATTTCTGGAAATCTATAAGATATCATATTAATTTATACCGAGCACAGGACTCTTCTGCAGGACAAGGAGCTGAAATTGACAGATACATTTTTCTGGGGAATCGTGATGGTTGATTTTTGGTTTGAATATGCCTTTAGATGAAAGGAAGCTACCTTGTATTCTAAGACTTATCTGGGTTTATACCTTCTGATTCTTTGCTATTTAATTTTGGGGCCTGGCCTCCTTTGAACCAAGTAGTCTGTCTTAAAGTTTGCTCACTTTTCATTTTGAGATGTCCCAAAATGATTGTCCACTTTAGTAAAATAATGATAATATCATTTCAAGTTTAACTTATATCAATCCCTTTCCTTAAGCATAGAGCCTTCCAATTTGAAACCACTTTTTTGGAGATTATGCTAAAATTGTTCTCCTCTTCTAAAGCTAAGGAAGATATTGTGGACAACCCAGCAGGTTCTTTTTAACACACAATCATTCTACATTTGATTATCATCCCAAAGGAACCAAGACTTTTAACTATCAGATAGAGAATTCTTTGGATTGAGCAAATCCAACGAAATACAAACTGAAGACTACTTTCCTCAAAAAGAACAACTAAATTTTAAAATCTTAGATTCTCGTTTCACCCCCAAAATGAAATAGAAACAAATTTGTTTGGCTAGAGCTACAGGGGAAAAAAATCATAGGTCAATCACGTACCATCACACTTATCAAATTGAAGATGCTCTTTACTTGACAGCATGGATGCAGATGATAGAGATCTTACGATAACAATATTTCTTGCAGGTACAGACAATGATCTTGAAACCGAATTTGAACAGCCCCTTTCTGCATATCCAAAGCTGAATTAAACATTTTTCTTATTGCTGTATATAAAGATCCATCAAACTTTCCAGACAACCATGAAATGTGCTTGTCCACAATGCTAAACAAAATCATGGGAAATTAAGTCATGACTATAAGCAGCTAAGGGTGACAAATCAACAAGTTAAGAGATTGTATTGCTACCATCAGCTCATACAAATTGTTTCCTCCTGCTTTCAACTTACCGTAAGTTGGCTGCTTTGATTTGATTTAAGTCATTGCTACATAGAATAACACGCACATAACTGATATATTTTCCATGGGGGTGGAGGGGCTTGGATTTGCATTTGTTTGAGAATTAGGTGTAAAGACAAAGAAAGACAAGCATTTCTTGGGTCACCAATGGAACAACTTTGAAAGCCATCAGCATCACTACATATATCATAGAACAGGAAAACCTACATCAGATTTGTGCTGCTCACCAGCAGTTGTAGCTGAAGCCGATGTGGAAGCTGAAGGGGATGATTCTGATGCGGGTGCAACAGGGAGAGAAGTACATCTTTGCCAACTGAAATTACACATGGCATTGGGCAAAGTTGGACTTCCTGATACTTCTTGGGAGCCTGCTTTAAGGAGGGAACTTCTCCCACCCACAGTTAGAATATTTCTTTTCATGTAGCTTAGACCACGCAAAAGGCCTCCTGAAGATGATGAGCCATCCTTTGAAGAAATTTGAGACTGCAACGATCCAGGACTACATTGATCATGGAAGGAATCTATAGGCCTAGGGGGTATCTGAGGGCACAGATTTGGGTTCTTTCCACTTGAAGCTGAACTCAAAACTTCTTCACTGGTCAGTTTCACAGTTTGCAGATCACCCTGCATGTTCCATTCATTTGAAAGAAAGCCAATTGGAACACGATCAACAGCATATCATGTAGGAATATCTACGGAGAATAAATAGAAGACTTGGTGTGAGAAATATGAATTTCATTGGTGTCAAAACTGATTAATGATCATACAACTTGAAACAAAAGATCCATGTCCTGAAATATTAACAGCTCTTCTGAATCCTTTTCTATTTATTTCCGGTGGTTATCAATGATGCCACTGTGTTTTAATTTGCAAGACATTTCTGAAGTTTCAAGAAGAGAACGTGTGCTGGATCAAGACATATCTCTGTAATACCACTTTAACATCATCATGTTTTGATTCTTCTGTACTTCTTCCCTTCTTCATTTCGTTTGTTTCTATTTTCAGAAGTTCATATTTGACATTGCTGGCGCTTTGATTAAATTGTGCAAACTTCCAATTTCGATATTTTATTAGTAGTTGAGCTACTGCTGTGGAACTACATCATGCCCCAATATAAAGAGGGAGAAAACGAAAAAGAAAGTGCAAAGATTCATAATGTCCTTTTAATCCATATGGAGAAGAAACACAAGGGAAAGCAATGGGAATGCAGGAACTCAAAAGTGAAGCGATTTATAATAAGAAAGAATTGGCACTAGCAAAGGAAAAGCCAGATATTCCTTCTTTAATGTCAATTACAGATTGTTCATAAAACTTGGTAGTTTTTTATTGGTTTGAGACAAGGATATGTCCATGGGGACCCATTTGGGATGTTGGATCTCATTTTTGCAGAGGGAATATGAGTGAAAGTTCTAGTATTACATTTTCTATTCCCCAACACAACCCCCCTCCCCCCCCCAAAAAAAAGGGCACAAGCAGTCAAAATTAATATCCTTATCCAATCATCAAACACTAAATATTCTCCTTGGTTTAATCATTGCATTAAGAACTACACCCTCCGTACTGTAATCATAAATTTAAAGAAGATGATCCCCTTTTACTTGAGTAGGAAAGAAGAAGAGAATGGAAAGAGAGAAAGCTACATAAAATTTAAGGATAGAGTTCCTAATTCTAAAAGGGAAGAAATCTCCTAGAGAAAATTCAGCTTAACAAGTAAATCATTTTTTCATATCCCTCTTCTCCTCTCTTTCCTATTTATATACTACAAGAGTGTACTAATTAAGCTCTAATATTTCCTTCTAACTGTAGGTATCTTCCTAACAGCAAGTGGTTATGGCAAACAACAAGCTAACTGATCAATCCTACTCTGCCTCCTCTCATTCCTGGTTGGTGCTTTCTGTTGCTAATTTGCTGAGTGAATCACATGCCTTGCATGTTTCCTGATGCATTCTATTGGAGCCCTTCTGATCACATGAGGTGCACCTCTCCCTTGGTCAATAAAACCATGATCTGCACCTTCCCCATCCAACGGTGTTCGTCGTCCCACCTAGACAGATTAAGTGCGCCTTGTTGGGATGAATTTTGGCTTTGCTGCAGTCACCTGATTTCTCTAACGATTTCTGCCCCTTCTGCTCCCCATGCTTTAAGAATAGCCATTGCCTTGATGTATTTTTTTATTTTGAAGTTATTCTTCCCTTTTTCTTCTCGCAGCAGTAAGTCTCGTCCTCTCAGGGTCCTACCTTCCCCGATCCATCATCCTCGTTTTATTATGCTCATTAGTGTTCTCTATTGTCCTTTAGCATGAAACAAAATTTATTGATGTATTCTTTTATCCCTTCTCAAACCTTTTCCTTCTTCCCCCACAATGTGATTGAACGATCCAAACGATTCTAAAAGCGCCAAATTCCATCCATTTCTCCTACCCATTAAGGAATTTACTCAAACATTTAGCAAGCAATAATCATTTCCTATTCTTCCTGTACATTACCAAGTGGACTCGTCGGAAATTATGTTTCCAAAAGAATTCAAGTTACAAAATCATTCCTCGAATAGATAAATGGCTACTAGTTGTGTTAAAGAGAGAGAAAGAGAGAACCTGTGGTAAATTCTGGCTGCCCAGACCATTGATTTCCTGGAGGGTTCGACCTTCCCCAATCCATCATCCTCGTTTTATTATGCTTATTAGTGACACACAGAAAATTTTCAACATACAAGATATCTCTATTGTCCTTTATCATGAAACAAAATTTACTGATGTATTCTTTTATCCCTTCTCAAACCTTTTCCTTCTCCCCCCACAATGTGATTGAACGATTCAAACGATTCTGAAAGCGCCAAATTACATCCATTTCTCCTACCCATTAAGGAATTTACTCAAACATTTAGCAAACAATAATCATTTCCTATTCTTCCTGTACATTACCAAGCAGACTCGTCGAAAATTATGTTGCCAAAAGAATTCAAGTTACAAAATCATTCCTAGAATAGATAAATGGGTACTAATTGTGTTAAAGAGATAGAAAGAGAGAACCTTGGGTGAATTCTGGCTGACCAGACCATTGATTTCCTGGGGGGTTTGCATTTTCCTGTCCTCCCAACCAACTCCCAATCAATGTATATCAAGCCCAATATCCAATTTGGGACGCGAAAAGGAAAAATTTACGTCTGATCATCCTTAAAAGGAAAGGAAAAAAAAGTATAAATTACAGAACGAAAGAGTGCCGGAGGGAGAGGGAGAATTGGGAGTAGAGTTGTTGGCGGAATTTCTTCGTAATTAATGAGCCTGCCAGTGGAGGAGATGACAGAAGTTGCTTAGTATTTGGGGAATGCAAGGCAAGATTGCGTGTCTCGTTTTCGTGGGGGCTCCCACGGTGTCGTTTTCGGGCGGCATCAGTCGATTTTTCGGAAATTACAAAATATAATAAGAT
>JAODPA010067750.1:0-10460 GCA_025585075.1 Nepenthes mirabilis | reverse complement strand
CGTTGACCGTCTTGGGCTTTCTGATTCCTGGGCCCATCTACTAATTGGGCCGCCAAGAATATTGACTGGCCTTCTTGGGTTTCTGTTGACTTTTCTTTGGGGCTCAGCCCATTTTTGGTGTACCCATCAAAATTCACTGCCGTAACACTCAGTTAATTTTAAACATAAAAACTAACTAAAATTACCATCTTCCGTCATACAAATGACCACCCCTACGTAGCCATAGAATGAGACGCCCATGACCGGCACCGCCAGTGATGTCTCGAAGAGAACTCTTTGTTGAAAATCTTCCGGCCATTTTCTCGTATTAAAGATTTCCGTGATTGTAGACTTGTAGAATTTTTTCAGCCTCTTTAGTACGTAAGAATATTGCAATTTTAACCCTTTTGGTTTCACTCGATGAAAAACCCTTACCAGAAACGGCCTTTTCTTCCCACCTAAGTGTTGTGTTGGAAGTTTCTTCGGCCTCCTTAGGAAGATCTTGCTCTCATTGGGCTGCCCGAAGGTGGTGGTGTTCCCGTGGGCAGGCAGCATTTGGTTTTGGAGGAAGGTGTTTGGTGATGAAGCCATTGGGTTATGAGAGGGATTGGAGGATCTTGTTTATGTGTAAAGGCTGACAAAATGAAGGGTAGCTTTCATATGCCGGCTTATCGTTAAGATGTTAAAGTCTATCAGTAGACATTAATAAGAACAATATTGTAAGATTATTTTTTAAATGTCTTCTAAACATATATTCTGATGCCAAATTTTATTTATTTATTACTATGTGTGATAAAGTGTAAAAATCAGTCACATATGATTCAAATGAAAGGATAAAATCTACAAAATTTGATATCGGAAACATAGTGATATTATAATTTATCAGATAACACAAATCTGTTATTCATCTTTCTATTCTTTCTTCCTCTCTCTCATGCCTTTTACTCAGCTAAATGAAATCACTTGTATGATAATGCTTTACCTTTGCTTTTCTGCATTCTGTTTCCGTATGGAGTTCGACAAATTACAATGACACTCGATGGATGCCTGAGCACTAGTCGAGTATCAGTGCCGTTCCAGTGCTATTCAAGTGGTAGTCAACGGCTAACATTCTTTTAGCATTCTGCTCAAGCTTACGTCAAGCTCCATGTTAATGCTAATCTCCCTTTGTTTCTGGAAGACCAAAGTCTTCTAAGTCTATCTTCTAGTAAAATCTCTTAAGATCATTCAACACATTGATTTACTCGTGAAAGAGAATCTTCTTCATTAATTATTTTACGTGTCCAGGCCCACAGTTCATTATCTTACATATACTAATTGAATTAGCATTCAAAAGCACACAAGTGGTGATCAAGCCAACTAATTGATACGTACCTTCTAGCCAGCCAGCTAGTTGTATGCATATGCAGGTGTGCTTTTCTTCCTTCTTCCTCTTCTTTTATCTTTCTTTGGATTTACATGTCATATACTTCTAAATTTTTATTTCTTTTTTTGATGATTTGGTTTATTTTTAAGTTGCAAAGTGGTTGGACAAGTGGATCGCGAGGTATGCATTAGCCTTGATTTTCATAAAGATAATGTCATAAGAGTTCCGTGAGAGAGGCAAGAGCTACAAAAAAATATCTCAAATGGATCAGGAGAGTGACTCGCAATTTTGTCATTTTTGGGTGGCTTTGTTGAATGATTCTTTTGATCTCCACTACATGTATAGTACATGAGATTAATAAATAGATAACGTTTTTATTAATTTATATAAATTTACTTATCAATAAAAGAGATTTGGTATACTTATCCAAGTTTATTAACTACAAGCTTGGACAACGTTCTCACTGGCATATGATACTAATCTATTTCATAAGTGATGTGAGCTTAACTCTAATCCAAAGGAGGGGAAGAAGAAGTATTGTTAGATTTTTGGAGACCTCAAGAGGGAATGCTGCTACAACTTTTATGTAAGACTTCTTTATATATATTAAATATCATTTAAATTCAATAGCCTAAATTTAGTTATAATTAATGAATATTTATAGTTCACTGCTACTTTCTTTAAATTTTCATGTGAGGTTTTTTTGACTAATATATAAATACATACTCAACAATAAGAGTAACTAATAAGGTGAGTTATAGATGATAAATGTTTGTACATGATCGAGTAATGTTGAATATAATAGGAAAAATGAGTATAAACTCTAGGAAATCTAGTACTTGATCAGCACATCTAGTAGAAAATAAGGCAAATATTTAATATCAAAATTAATTAAGAGCTTTTCAGTGTACAAAGATTCAATTACATGTGTAATCTAAGGAATAAAGATTAAACTATTTTATATCTATTGAACACAACCTTTTTAATATTATATAAAATGTCATTTTCTTAATCCAAACCCATAAACTTCTCTTCCCATTACTATTATAGTTAGAACTATAGATGGCTATCAGAGAAGGTAATCACTATTAAGCTAGTCTATTCGATATAGAAATTCACACCATTAATTCATGATGAACGTACCATGGGATCATGATAGTCTTACCTATGGGAAGTGAGTGCTTGATTTTTCATATGTTGCCCGCGCAAAATTTAGAGAAAGTAAACAAAGATGCCAAAATGCAAATGTTTAGTACCAAAAAGATCCAAGTCCTCAACAGTTGATGGAAAATATCAGATAGAGGTCACTATAAAGCATTTGGGCAAACAAGGTCAGTTAATCTCCTTTGAAGCTGAGCTAGATCAATGCATTCCATGTCATTTACCTGCAACAAAGGCAATTTTTATTAGATGAGTTCATTTCAAGTTACATATTCAATCCGTACTATACCCTAATGTCCTTGATATAGATATAGATATATGTCTGATCAAAGAAATATAACTTATTGAAATATCGATTTGGATGGATATCTAGGATTAGTGGAGCTATCAGTTATTGGACAAAATAATTAATAGTCTTTTTATAGATGATGAACTTTTCTACAACATGAAATTCATAAACCAATGTGCCTTTATTCTAATAGCTATATATGCCCAATATAGAATATATGCTAGTTTATTTGAAGAGAATTTTGCTTATGATCAACTTTATGCTATGTCATACATGAAAAGGATCCATAAAATACAAGTCAATAAGAGATTTGACATAATTTAAATGTTATTTTATCTATTTTACTAATAAAATCATTTTATTTATCTCTTAGTAATATGAAAATGAGACTATTTCCTTTTGCATTGATCCTATTTATGATACAGGAAGAGTAAAATAGAGTATCCAAAAAATTGGTTTGACGTTTGATATAGTTATCTTGGTTATCACGTCCACCTGAGAATTGACAGATTACCATTTGATGTTTGTGACCATCTCCTTCCTCCTCCACTTCTTACACATAACCACGTACGGTGATCACATTTTTTTTAAAAAAATTATGCATTGTTAATTTTGAGAGATTGTGAAAAAAGTCAATGATTATATATTAAGAGGATTATTACAATGCATACTAAGAATATTATTAAGAGAAGTGCTTACTTACATGTGGAGAAAGCAAGTCAACAATAAAGTTAAGCCTTTTTTTTATAGTACATGAGTATGTTTCATGTTGTATTTACTATTCAAAATATGTTTGCTAAATTTCTATCATAACGAATTACTTATACTTACTCCATTTCCCTCAAATTATATTTGAGAAGTAATTCTCAATTTAGTCCTAACTATTTTAGGAAAAAATAATAATAATTTTGCAAGAAGAAAAGGTATAGTCCAAACTACTATTACATGTGAGATTTAAATAAGAGTCAAAAACTACTTCAAATCTATTACATGCAAACTGATACTATATTTTGTAAAAAATTACATTTATAATTGTAATTTGTGATCACTAAATCACATAATAATAACCATACCATTTTAACAACTCTAACTTGGCGACCAAAATATGAAGTCTGATTAAGAAAAGTCTGTTTATTGTTCACAATACCTCACAGCGGATTTTGTGAAAGAGCCTATGGTTTACTTTGTGTGAAACGCAGCTGACAACATGAACAGCTCCTCCTCCATCTATTGCCTTGAGAACTCTCGAGAGCGCGAAACCATCTTCTCGGAAGCCAGCACTGATCTCTATCTCTAGCCCTCCGCGGCATGGATGGATGGAAACACTGTCAGACCTTCCCTCCTCTTCATGGGCCCGTGAACTCCTCAGCTCATCCCTCTTGTCTTCAAGCTCCTTTATACTACTCTGCAGATGATTGACGTAATTGACTGCTGATGATATATTGTCACACATTGACCGTTTTCCCTGAATAACCATCACCATGAAAGAAGCAAACAATAAAGCTTTTATCCATGATTAATGAAGCTTATTAAATCATGTATGTCTGGCCATGAGTGAATCACCGATCAGCACGAGAGAGAGAGAGAGAGAGAGAGAGCAAGATGAGAAAATAACTTCAAAAATCCACGAGGAAAAACCCTAAAAGTAATTAATTATCAGTAATAATTAGCCGGATCAAATTAGAATTCCGAAACTAATACGATGCCCGGAAAACTCTGTCAAAGCCCTAGACTCGTAGGTTTGGCAGAGAAAGAAATTTAAAAGTAGCACGAATTTATAGCTGAATACCCATGATCAAGACTGAAAACTAGGGCATCGAATTCTGTCAAAATCCCATAATTGAGGGTGTTTAGTTACCTACTGGGTTAATTATATTGTGTTCGACTCCTCCTAGCTGGAGAGGAAAAGAAATTTGGGGGAAGCACATGATCAATTAAATATGTGTAGTGCCTTTACCTTAATATATTCGAGAGGGAGGACCGATCGAAGGGATGAAAAAAGATTGGCCATTTCTTGCCTTCTTTGTCGTTCGATATCTCTGTGGATCATCTTCTTCTTGTTATTATCACCATGATTATTGCGAGAATCACCAGAAGACTTGCTGCCAGCACACCCACCGAAGCCTTTTCCTGTATTTTTGCTTAGAATAATGCCTCCTACTTGAGCAATATCTTCCAGAATCACCAGATCTTGCTGTTGTTTTCGGTCCCCGGCGTCCGGGAGTTGGAATGACAGCTCACCGCTTTGATTTAAAGGAAACATCAGGAAGCTTTATCTTCTGTCAATGGCGGAAAAGGGAGAAGATATCGTGAAGATTTGATTTAGTGTTTTGTTGAGATTGTGATCTTCAGACGGGCTGGAAGTTTCAATCATTCACATACCGAAAGTCCCAGCAGAATATATAAACACAAAAATATACATCGACGGAAATCAATTTTTACGACATTATGAATGAGTAAATATTTATTTAATCATCATCTTTATACCCCACGATGTAAACGCAGTGTGCAGTATGAGTCAATATATATTCATAGGCTGGGGCAGATTCGTGATTTATTTTTTCAGTTGGATCAATATATATTTAATTATTTAAAAAAACAAAAACAAAAGAGTTGGTAGCCAGGAAAGGTTGGGGCCCTAAGCCTTGTTATGGGGTCTGATGCTCGATCAAACCAATAATTTCGCATGTAATTAAAACTTCAATCTTTTTTTTTTGTTAAGTAAAATTCTATAAATCGATGGAATAGTTATGTGCAAGATAATTGTTTCGTATCACATAGGCAGATCGGGATTTTAAAATCATAACCTAACCCAATTAACGAAATCATCCAATAAAAATCAGCAAATAATTTTGTAAAAATACCCAACAAAATTATTCAATTAATAAAAATGATAATCACTTTCACGATCTGCTTGTATAAATAAACTGTGGCTTGTGCCTCTCACTCGATCCACTTGTTGGAAGTCATTGTAGCTCGTGCCTCTGTAGCTGTCTACTGGTGGAATCACATGGTGGCTTGCACCTCTATTGCAATCTAATTACGAAAATACTCGTTTGTTGGGGTTTGAACGACCCGGATCCACCCAATTCGGTAACAGTGGAATATTTAAACCCCTCGTCATTGTTAGTCACCATTTAGTAGGAATAAGGAATTATAAAAGCACAGCGAAATTAGCAGGGCTGAGGGGTGAAGCTGTGCAGGACTAAGGGCGGAGTTGAGTAGGGATAAGTGCGGAGCCAACAGGGTCAAGGGTGGAGTCGGCGGAGCCGGTGGAGCGAGCAGGGCCAAGAGTGGAGCTGACGCTAGGATCCTAATTGAGAAAAAGTTACCGGAAGGCAGGTAATGACGGTCGCCAGATAAAGGCAAAGGTGTTTCCCACAAGGTCGTGAGGAAAAGTTTGTTGGGTCTGGTCACTCCCTTATGGGTAACCCGACAAACTGATTTGTCATCAAAGGATTGGTGGAGAATTGATTCCGGTTAATGGGACGTTGACGGTAAGAGAACAGTGGACGGTCAATGAAGATTGACCGGCGAATGGCCAACTATGAATTCCGGTCAACAAGAGGTTGACTATCTTAGGGTTACAAGAGTACTGTTGGATGACGGACGGGCAATAGAAGACGGTCAACGGGGAGGTTGACTAGATGACAGTAGAAGACCGTCAACGAAGTGGTTGACTGGATGAAAGTAGAGAACGATCAACGGAAGGTTGACCGGACAAGGCTGGAGAGGAAATACGGAGAGGATTTCTGGAGAACATTTTCAAAGTAGAAAATACTGAAGCGCCTTTCAGAAGAGATCACCGGTTAACCTGTTGACCGGTTGAGAAGGAAGAATTTACTAGTTGGTGACACCGGTATGGAATCGTCCGTGGATATAGCTGAGTGCACAGTAGCATTCGGAGATATGAGTTGTGCACAGTGACGATCGAGGACATAGGATGTCTGAGGTCGTTGTCACTATCCGAAGACCATGGAACGCCGAAGGACTCTTGTGATGGCCAAAGGGCACAAATGGTCCGAGACTTAATTGCAGCAATGACCGAGGACGTTATGGAAAGCTGACAATAAACTGTGGACAATTGGCTCTGCAGAGCAGGTAATAGACTGACAGTTTGTGTAGGTCGTCTGTACAGGTGGTAGGATTACAGAATTAGTGCGCAAAGTTATTGGTAGGTTGCAGAGTAGGTGGCAGGTGTTTGTCTGCACGTAATATGCCTATTAGTTGAATGTCTCCGGGCGATCATTATATATATGCATGCTAGGCATGTTGTGTGGAGTGCGCGCAAGGCGTCATGAGAGTGACCATGGGTGAAATATAAATCACCATGGGCAAGCAGTCGCCGGGGCTTGTGTAGCCGGCTGCATGAGTGCGGGGGTGAAACGACGATCGTCGTTTCATCAACACTTGTAAAATGAGAGAGTAGAGAGCACCACAATGAGAAAAAAAGAGTGAAAGAAAGAGAGAGCAGTGAGTAAAATATAAAGAGTGAGGTTTTATATTCTAGTACTCTATTATTCGTTTTTGCCTCTAGGGCTTGTATAGTTAGGATGGTTACTGTATTTTATCTCTGGAGTTTTGTAACTATTTTACATAGTGAATCTATTGATGGACTTTGTGTTCCGTGTGTTTTTTCCTTAGTTGAGAATGGGTTTTCACGTAAAAATATTGTGCATCTCTTTATTCCTTATTCCTACTAAATGATGGTTGACTATGACGGAGGGTTTGAATATTCCGCTACTATCGGATCGAGTGGATCCGGGTTGTTCGAACCGCAACATTGTTGACTCATGTTTCTCTCATGATCTATTTAAGGTAGCACTTCTTGTCACATGCTTTTCATGCGCTCCCTTGCTAAAGCATGCAATGCCGCCTTCTATGATAACAAATCCAATTCAACCAAAAAATTTTGAAAAGTCAAATATTATACCGGCAATACATATAAAGTCATGTTAGAAGAGACAATTTGTCACGATCCTTTAATATATAATACAGTATGGTCACAAGTGTGAGTTTTGACACTGAAAGAGTACGGGAATTTCAATTTAATTTGATAGAGGCCCAGACAGTCACCTTATCACATTATTCATATGACCACAAACACCCAATTTTATAACAAAGGAGACTCCAAGTTAGCTTATAACATTTCATTTAAAGAAATATATAAGACAAATTCTTCTACATAGTTGCAAAATATAGAACGAGATGGTATATGTAAAAATCTTAAACAGTTCATAATATTTAGACAGTTTCTGATAATGTACTAAATGATAAATATATGTGATAAATATGGGGATACTCCCCAAATGAAAGAAGTCTAAGCCACCTTATTGCTTTGTGGCTGAAAAAGTTTCTAAGCCAATTTGATCAAGAAATGTCCGTGAGCCTCATGCTCATGTGGAATTTGACATTAGTGGATTAGGGTCATATTGTAGCCACGAGCAAATAAAATCCCACAGTAATAAGAACTTGGTGCAGCCACTACCAACTGGTACCACAAATGGCAATCTCCTTCTTCACATCATTCTGGAGACTAATTCCTATGGTAATCATAATAAGAAAGGTCAAGGGGATGGGGTCCAATGGGTGCCGAAGCCAACCTAAAGAATGTATCATTCTTGTTATCCAATATGTGATGTATAAATTGTCTCAAATAATATAAAAAATTTATAATTTTATGAAAGTTTATAAAATCGATAAAGAAATTTTAGTCATTTAGAGATATCTATCTTTTATATAATATTCGTGCACACAATTCACACAAATCCTAAGGTGGCCAACAATCAGTTCTTATGCATCATAGTTTCCTAAGATTAATTCTAATAATCTTCTAAATGTATTAGGTTTGACTACCCAAAAGATTGGACCGCACGTGTGGATATCAATGATCAAATAGCTAGTGGGAAAGAGAAGACCAGCAGCAAATTCTACAGCATCAAGGAGAATATCATCAGAATATTGCGACTTTCCTTTGAATATGAAAAACCCTATTTAATAATTGATGCCATTAGTTGGACATGGAGCACTCACCATCATCTCCTCCTTTATTTAATCATTTTAGTCATAAAATAAATTTAAATCATGATACCGTATCACAGATCGAGCTAATATCGTCGAATTATTTTTTAATAAGCCATTGTAGAATTAAATTAATGATAAACAATTTACAAGAAAAGTACATTAATTTCTGAAATAAGGGTCGCTGAGGTTCAGAATAATATATAAAAGCCAAAATACAGGCTATGACTGGATAAGAAAAAAACTACGATGAATAGAATGATAAATCAATGACCCAACGGAGAAAGCCGAACCAAACTAGCACGTCTTTTCAGAAGCAGCTCACCAAAACAGACAAAGCGTGAAGGAGCAACTCTCAAAACAATAAACGGAGCCACAGACTCGATAATAGTAATGCCCAGAATTTCACAGCAGCAATACGTAAAAGAACAAGCTTCGAAGTCGGGAATAAAGCAGCCCGAAATCTGCAATCCAAAGAACATCAAACACAAAATCTGAAACATAAGAGATTCAGTCTGCAAAGAAATTAAAGCGAAAGAAGAAATCATCATAACTCTTAATTGGGTAAAAATGGTATCAATATTATTAGAGTATAATATTATCTTGAACTTTTGTCTAACATATCATATAATTCGAGCCAAACTTCCATTTTGTTATAATTTTTTTCCCAATATGTATTATGGAGTAAGCTTATCTTTAATTCAAACTTAAAGTCTAAAATGACATTGTGTATGTTGGGATTTAGAGAATAAAACTGTTCTTAAACATTTACATCTCGATCTGCATTATAAAAGCCCTCTATACTACTCGCTAGCAAGATCAAGACTTTTTCTACTTTGAATGAACTGCATTAAAAGCTTTCTTCCCTCCTGAGAAGTTTATTAACTCATACATTATTTAGTTTCTTAATCAGTATTATTGTTGTTCAAATCTTAATCATGACTCATTCAGTGTTGTTTTATTTAGTATATCATGTAAACTTTAGTAGTTCTTAATTAGTGACTCGCTATTTTTAAGATATTACTATGTTTGTTATATGCCAATTTTCTCAGTCTATATCAGTAAATCATAGTTCATACCATTACTTAAGCTTCATGCTTGCTTCATAGGAAATATAGAAAATTTGAAGTCCAACGTATCATTCTTTAAAATTTTATTTCATTCCTTGTTCTATCCTTTGTTTTGTCAACATGATACATCATCAATTTCATGTTTGATTTTTTAATAAGAGATGATGGAATATGTCAACATACTGTTGATTTGGTGTCATATTACTTTATTTTTTTTTTAATAAAAGAATCATTGTATTCAAGAATAGTTATTATAAAGTGGCCAAGACATCCACTTTCGAGACAATATGGACCGATCATATAGAAATGGTGCAATCTAGCAATGGGTCAGGCTTCAGTTGAAAAACCAATTGCACAAAGTTAATTAACAAATAATCTTTTGAAATTGGATAAAAACCAATGGTTTGAGTTAAATCCAATCAGAATCGACATAAATTACACACAAGTTGGGTTAATGTAAAAATTTATAATTGCTAGGTTAAATAAGACTGAACCTTAGCCATGCCAGCTTATGATTCAAATCAAGTCAAATCAAATTGGTTTATCAATGTTTTTAGTTGAAAATACTTTTATT
>JAODPA010067749.1:0-10461 GCA_025585075.1 Nepenthes mirabilis | reverse complement strand
TATTTTATATGAAAAATCTCTTTAGAAAATGATTAAAAAAATTATGAGATTGTAAGTTTGAAAAGTATTTATTATACGATGAGTTTCGGTTACATAATCTAGAATAATAAAAGGATACAACATCTCATGATAATAAATTCAAGTAACAGATAATATAAAAGTGAATACGAAGAAAATGACCAGTAAAATATTCTTCCCAACACCAAAACCAATGTAAAAAAAAACAATGGAACATGATTTGAATCCTAAACGAATAACTAAATCTTATCTTTTTTTATTTTTCTCTCTTTCTCTTTTTTTTTCTTTGTCTCGGTATTAATGCATCCCTAGATCCAAATTATCAAATGAATTTGGGAGCCGCTTGATCTTCCCCGTAAGTCCAGTTGAAGCAGGTCCGATCTTCGTTACTTTAAATTTGAATTCTACACATCACAACTAGTAAATAAGAGGTCAAAGGATGGTGGGACTTACTCCCTGATATGTCATCCGATATTCAAATTAAAAATCTTTCTCAAATAGATAGAAAGATAGGATGATTACTAAGTAAAGTGTAATTGTGTGTTTTGGGGATTGAGTGTTTACGGAGAGTTGAACTCCAGTGAATACACTTGGTTCAGGAGCGACTTAGAGATAAATGATCGAGCTCTTATAAGTGCACTCGGTTGGAGAGTGGCTTAGAGATAGAGGATTGATGGCTTAGAGGGAGAAAAGCCTTCTTCGGAGAGAGGCTTTAGAGCTGAGGTTCACGTTCTCTTTGCCGCCTCTCTTTTTATCGTTTTGAATTTTTGATCAATCGGAAGCCCCCATCTCTCCACTTTCTTTTTCCTCTCCATTTTTTCTTGTGGAGGTAGGGTGGTATTTATAAAAAGAGAGTGTTGACTAGCTGTTGTAGGGACATTGATTGCGTCGCAATATTTGGCCCTCTGATGGAGACTGTTTCCTACTTTCCTCACAGGCTACACTTTTTTAGGCAGTCGGGTCGTGGCAAACTGGTAATCACGTGGGCTTGCATTCTAAGTTGGGATTATTGAGCTGTGCCTATGGTCCAACCAAAGGGCGACCATTGGGGCTAATACCCTACTGGGTGATCTAAGCCACGCTATCTAGGTCTTGGGCTGTGAGGACCTTTCTTTGGGCTGCCACTTCTAAGGCAGTCTTCCTTATAGGCCGAATCTTGAGTTGGCCCAAGGGCTACCAGACCGTTCACTAGTCTTCTATATCTGAAGGTTTAAAATTCCAATCCTGGCATGTTTTTGATCGGGCGTCGCTATGCGGGTCTTCACTCGTGATTTCCTTTCTGAGTTGCGCTCCTTTCCCATGCACTTTGTAGCTCTGGCAAGATTTGATGTCGAATTGATTCTTTGCCGTTGGTGATTTTCTGGGGCCAGCTCAGTTTGCTCTATTTAATGTGGGTCGATCTCCTCCTTTGGCTATAAATGGAGGGCTCTTTATGCCTTACTTCGCGAATCATCTTCATCAATCAAGTGGTGTGAGAGTTTGCAGATAGAATGGAGCCTACATAACCACGAACTGGGATCTGTGAAGACTCTTACCCGTTATTTGAAATCGAAGTCGTGGATGCATCTGCAGTCTACTTTGGATTCCCTCTTTTGGACCCGGACCAAGCCAGCCTTGTGTTGTTCTAATCGAGGTTTAAGTTCTGGTGGCCGTTTTCCTCTTCTCCCTGTTGGTGTTCAGTTCTCCTCTCTAGAGCGACTTCGAAGGGGAGGCATTTTAGCCCATCTAATGGGGGTGGTAATGCCTTTCCCCGTCTAGATGAGTGACTCTACTCTCTGCTACTCTCGGGAGGACTACTTTCGAAGACTTTTGGGGGAGGAGCTCCCCTCTATAATCCACATCGTGCTCTAGCATTTGATGTCGCGTTGGGTCTGATAGAGACTTATAGACTCAAAGGCTTTGCCACGTCTCAGTGTTTAGCTCTTGAGGGTTGCCTTCTAGGTGAGAGCAGCTGCATTTTTCTTTCGTATCATAGTTGTCTTCCTCGAATCCAGTTGGATAAATATAGTCGGGTCATTATTCCATTTTTTAAAAAATTTTTTTTCAATATCATACGTCCATTGTTGAAAGCTTGTACTTTGTAAAGAGAAATTAATGAATAGAACTACCGACTATTGTTTATTCTTATATTGTATGGCTCCAATACTCTTACATGATATAAATAGTTAAATTGCTTGAATGTTATTTTCTGTTACTTGATGTTTGACAAACTGACAATCCAAGCTATTGGTGATTTGGTCTTCTGGCAATCTTAACTCGCGACAGTTTGTCCCAAACTCTAGGTTGGGATGTGAGTTGATCAGATCAACCTCAAGCCTTCCAGGGTCGCATGCTACCAGTTCGTAATCTTAGAAAATGAGGCGCTAGGCCATCATTACCTGTGTCATGCAGCCTAGGAACCGATGGTGTCTGCTATCCGTAGGCTAAACTGGGAGGCATTGTGTCAATCGTTATAACAAGTCTAATAAAAAGGCGTGCCACAACACCCTGTGGTGATAACACGTGTCGTGGTCATTATGGAGATGTGCCTTTTCAAAATTTTGGAATGACGTTATTGCGGGGTTGAGGCGTTGGCTATTTAAGTGCATGCACTTAGCCGTTCCTACGTCTCTTTATTTTTTGAACATCTCTGCCCTAATTTGCCATTGTCCTTGCTGGTTCACACGGTCTTACGAATGGTTTCCCAATGTATCACTAATATTTCGTCCACTGCGTCTGTAGGGGAGATAGAGTCTTTGTGGAGTTGGTATCGTATTCTGAGCATCATGCGATATGTTGTGCTCAATGTTGATGACATCGCTTGCTTCCCTTTTCCACGGTTCATAACCATCTACGAGGAGCATTTGAGGGCCAGTTTCTGCATTTCGTTTGCGACGAAATTGTGCGGGATTATAAGGGCTTTGGAAATAACTGTGGCTTGTCTTCACCCGAGCGTCGTTTGGTATCTAGCTCGTCGGAAGAGTCCGTGGGTGAGGAGTCCTCGACGAGTTTTGCTAGCAGAGCGGGGATTCCCTCGGCCAGTAGGCTGGGCGATTGAACTAATGCCGCGGCCGCATCCCATGAAAAAATCTCGATCTTGGTGGCTTCTTCTCCAGGTGCATCTGCATCAGCCTCTCCTGTTGCTTCTGTCGTGGAGGGCGCTAGAAGCATCCAGGTTGAGGAAGAAATGGTTGGTGTTGGCTCAGAGGACGAGGTGGTTCTTGAGGTGGCATCCCACCCCGAAGAGTTGGTATTAGAGCCCCCAAAAGTTTTGGGCAGGCTCAGCCCTCCCACAGGCTTTAAGGTGCCTCTTCCTCCTGATGTGTGGCCTCTACGATCCACATTGATTCCTGTTGGAGCTAAGGGGTCCCCCAGCCCCGTCGCACAGGATAGGGCCATCTTATCATGATGTACTGTGCCATGGGCTTCTATGATATGATATCATCATGCTTTCTCATTGCCATTCCTAACTAACCATCGTTTGTTGTTTGGCAGGTTTAAGAGGCAATTCAAGTGGTGGAGAGGGCACAGCATTGAAGGGGTACTAAGATCTTACAGCTATCCCGAGTGCATGTAGATTCTGCTATGATGGGGGATGCAGAGTGCCGAATAAATGCTGCTAGGGCTTTGCGGAGAGAAGAGCGGGCGGCCTATCTCGACCAAAAGCTATCTGAGTCAGATCCGAGATTCCAAGAGCTCTTAGAGGTGAATACTCAGGCTCTGGATCAGATCATCTCTCTCAAGAACGAGCTTCAGGAAGCACGGTAGTAACTTGCGTATCTCCAAAATGAGAACACTAGGCTTGAGGAGAGCTAAGATCTCGACTCTAACCTGACAAGGTTAGCAGCACTATGGATAAAGGTTTTAGGAAAGTGTCTACATCAGCAGGCGAATTGCGTCCTTGGTGCCTCCGGGCTTCTCTATTGGTTTTCTTGACCCGAGGAATACTGGAGCTTGACGGTGAGTTGACCTGGTAGACCTTCCAGAGGTAAGAGGGGGGCTTGTGCCATGAACACCAATGGGCCCCCAACCCTGGGATAGTCATCTGAGCAGTAGGTGTAGGCAGCTCTTTGTATACATTTTTGAAGCTAGTTAATACTCTTGATAAATACTTTGAATCTTTAATGAATTTGTTAGATTACTTTTACCATTGTTACTGATGTCTTTGAGTGTGTGCTAATTTACCTTTGTCCGACATTGATTCTATTTGTAGACTATGTGCTATTGTCACTGTTGCTAGGCTTGGTTGGATGCCTTTGTCCAATTGTGCTCGCTCCTGTAAGGAAGTCGTGGCACTGAGAGAATACGATTGACAGTTAAACCTTACAGCTATCATTGCTGGGCATGATTGGACGTGTTTGTCCATTTATGGTCTTTCTTGTAGAAAGATATCGTGACAAGGGTATGGGTGAGCCCTACAAGGGCTGACTGGGTTTCATAACCATAGTCGTCGAGTTTTGGTGAAGTCTAGGTCGTCACCAACATGTAAACATTGACGCTCAGTCTTGTTATAGGATGTTGTAACTTTCATACGTAAGGTCTTAGTATGCCAACCATTGTCAACTGATAGTGCTCGTCCCTGCGGGATGGAGTTGTCGCATGTATATTGAAAAGCCCTATAAAGTTTTAATAGCCGCTTGATGGGGAGGTCCGACTCTTGGTCTGCAAGCCCCCTAAGTTGTAATATTTGACCTCATCTAGACTGCTCGGTCATTGTGATTGAGGTTTGATTTTGACCTTCTCTGGACCGCTCAGTTATTGTGATTAATGTTTTGTGACCGGGTCATAGTCTATCGAGATGCAAGCGAAAGAGTTCATCAAACTTAAGGGCAGACTAGATTTTTAAATTAATGCAAACATACATGCATTTATATGGATGACATGATAAATGGAACAAACAAATAAATATGTTTATAACACTCAAGCAATCTACACGGATGCACTTAACTTACTTGCGTTTGGCGGGAAATCGTTGGCGGCACCTTCTGGGATGGAGGGCACTCTAGGCCTGTGGAACCAGCCTTCTACTCCGTGAGTGCAATGTGAGGTTTCAGATTTCAAAACATAGTAATTAGGAGATAATTAAATTAATATGATTAAGATTAGGTTTAAGTGTATACAAAAATTAGTACTGGAAGCAAAATGGGAAGTGAGAGGCTTGGCACCTAAGTGGCGCTCACGGCATGCCTAGGGCGCGTTTGGCAAATTAGCCATGCTCGAGGCATGCCTAAGGCGGGCTCGAGGTGCATTTAACAGAATGTCGCACCTGAGGCACGCTCGAAGCGCTCCCAAGGCGCATTTAGCAGAATGGCACACTCGATAAGCACTTGAGCGTGGATTCTTGGGTGCCTTGGCGCTCCATGAACGCTCGTCTAGCGCTCGAGCGCCAGTTTAAATATATAAGCGCATGCGAGGGTGGTTTTTCCACCATTTTTCCGGTTTCTAAAGAGAGAGGAGAGAGAGAGCACGAAGGTGAAGAGAGAGAAGGAGAAAATTGAGGCTTTTGAGTTCGACTCTACCTTAGAGCTAGTTGGAGAAATTATAAATTGGGTCGAGACAAGTACACTCATATGCTTTTCTTTCTCTTATTGTACTTTTCATTCGTTCCTCTCGAGTAATTTCGTTTTCATACCCGTCCAAAGTATGTATTTTATGAAATCAATGACTTGAGCATAATAATTTATTGATTTGGTGTCCAATTTGTTAGTTTTACGTGATTTTATGTATACGGGTAAACCCTAACCTACACCGGACACTTTTACCTATTTATTTTGGAATTTATACTTGATTTGGCCTTAGATAATTGTAACCCTCATCTTGTGAACAATTATACTTTGATTATTTGGTATTTACTTACATGAAAATTGTATATGTTAATTTATATGTTCTGAAAATTATATTGTGAACCGTTCCTGAAGGAATTTATTATCCAAAAACTCTAAAGTTAATTTTGGCTTATTGTAGTAAAAATTTTCTAATTTTTCCTAAGTACTACGTTTATTCATGCATGTAATTGAAGTCAGATAAATATTTAAGTCCCCAAGTAAATGACAATATTTATTTGTACTCAAGAAATATGGGATTTATGCAAAGTTTAAGAAGAAAATCCACAATTTGATATGTTTTATGATTCGTTCTCTAGGAGTAAGAACTATGTGTAAGAATATGGTGGACCATCCTTTAAGTATAAATAATCAGGAAACCCGGACCAAGGATTACATTTTAGATAGTAGTATTCTCTGACATACCTTAAGATATTATTGTGGTAATATGAGGATTGCCTCTGGGCCACGAGGGATATAGTGGCATAAGCTTTATTGCCCTATATACCGGGTTAAAGGTATATTGTTCACACGGGGTATTGAATTGCGTAGGTTGTACCTTAGAATGTGTGGAAGCATACATAATCATTTTCTCGTTCAGCCACACTGTTAGTTGGTAAGACCTATTAGCACTGATCCACAAAGAAAAAGAAATTTTTATATATTTTAGAATCTAAAGGAATCAAAAGTAAAATGAGAAAGATAACTGTTACTTCAAAAATACATTTGATCATATTTTATGCTTATGCATCATGTATTACGCTCCTTTTTCCTCCTTTTACTTTGTTTTGAATATATTGCATATTATCCTTAATTATAATGTATATTGTTGAGCATTTATCTCACTCTTTACTATTTTTCTTACCTACAGATGAATACAAACTTATACGCGATGGCAGAGTAAGGATTAGCTGTCGACTAGGCTCAGGATTTGGAAGATTATCTTGTAGACCTTATTTTGTGGTTTCGTACCTTCCATGGAGTACTTTTGTGTATTAGATGGATATGTAATTGTTGTATTGACGATGTACAAAAAATTAGTTTCCGCTATATATGGATGGTTGTATGTACTTTCGCAGGTCATTATGGTTGACATTTAGTGTAACTAGTAGCATCTCTTTTGATCCGTCGTTGTATTCGAATATATGACGATGGCGCCACAGATGTGTTTGTGGCATTTTTTATTCTGTGTATTTGTTGTGGTTATATGTATACATGTTTGCAGGATTATTATACAAGTTTGTATTTGTTTGACGTTCATTTTACAGCCGGAACGTTAACGGATTCCAGTTAGGATTATGGGGTCGTCACACGTAGCACATACGCCTCTTTTCGAAGGGCTGTTGAGGCTAGGAACGATCCTCGTCAGTGACAGAACTGCCTGTTTCGATCGACAACCTCTGCCTGCAGCCTCTACGCTCTAAAGGATTGGGTTTGCCATGCTGAACCGGCGTGCTTTTACCTTCTGCTGTCGTACTCAATGAGACATTTTTTTTAGGGCCTGGACTCTGTCGCCAACGGCCATGGCCTTGAGATTCCTGGTTCTGTGCTTGGCACTTTGCTTGTTGGATTTGCACTGGCGGGTCGATTTCAACTCGTCTTCTATGCTAT
The DNA here is from genome assembly GCA_025585075.1 of Nepenthes mirabilis. Taxonomy (NCBI): domain Eukaryota; kingdom Viridiplantae; phylum Streptophyta; class Magnoliopsida; order Caryophyllales; family Nepenthaceae; genus Nepenthes; species Nepenthes mirabilis. Next base: position 3,031 of record JAODPA010067749.1, on the reverse strand, counting down.
TGATGGCAATGCTTACGGTCGTCCTCTGGCCTGGAAGAGATGGGAACTGGGTCTGAAATGTCGAGCCCCCACTGTAAGACCGATTATGGCAGTCAATGTGAGGTGTGGCCATGGACTCGGTAGCTCTCACATTTCATGATGGATCATGTGGCCTCCTTCTCAATCATCTAGTAGCCACCTCGTTTGTAGGTACTGAGGGGTGCCTCGCCTAGCGCATAGGCAACTTCTTTTGGCGTGAAATGCCACATGTTGGGGGTGGTGGACTCTACTGCCTCTGAGGGCGTTCCAGCCTGTTGTCAATGCTGCGCTGAGTGTCTACACCCTTGGGAGCCTGGTGAACCACAAAAGTGATCCAAGTGAGCACCGGATTAGAACTTCGAACGCAGAGCTCTGGGTCGGGCTCCCTGATCTTGCGTGGATACGGTAACGACCAGATCTCTCTCATGAATAGTGACCTTTTTAGGTCGGTAGAGAACTTGTGGGCGCTGCACAGAGCTTTTTCCTGGGTAGGGGGCCTACTGTCGTCACGGGAGTGGTATAGATCGTATCATTCTAGGCTTTCATCCCACGTACTATACCATGACTCAATCAGCCCTCTGGCCACAACTAGGCCCTGTCACTCATTGTTGCTCAGGTTACGAGGTCGTCAGGCCTTTGGATTTTCTGAGGAGGTTGTCTTTTTCTTTGATTCCTCTTTTTTGACATTGAAGTTTGGCAGTCGGAGGGTGAAGCCCCCAGCGTTGCACCTTCGGGCAAATACTAATGGTCTGGGGTTGCTTGGGACACGGTGCATCTCTGGGCAGCAAGAGTGTGCACCTCAGGGGCAATCATTTGTCCTCATGACTACCCGTGGAGGGGTCGTGGTCATGGGAGATGATGTCTGTGGCAGGTATGTTGGCTCGTGCTCGAGTATTCACCATATCTTCTTTCACATGAGTGTGGTTAGATTTTTTGTCATTTCTTATAGACGACACCAATGAAACGTTTCTAGATTCGGATTATTAAATGAATTTGGAAACCGCTTAATCTTTTTGATAAGTTGAGTTGAAACGGGTCCGATCTTCGTTTACAAGTAGAGAGAAAGATAGGATGATGAATAAATAGACGTAGATATATGTTTCGGGGAATTAAGTGTTTATAGATGGTTGAGTTTTGGTAAGTGTGCTCGATTGGGAAGCAACTAGAGATGGAAGATCGAGCTCCAATGAGTGCGCTCGATTGGGAAGTAGTTTAGAGATAAAGGATTGGATTTTGATGAGTGCGCTCGGTTGGGGAGCAATTTAAAGACGGAGAACTGAGCTTCAGTGAGAGTGGCTTAGAGATAGAGAATTAAGCTCCGATAAGTACGCTCGGTTAGGCGGCGGCTTAGAGATGAAAGATTGGGCTCCAATGAGTACGCTTTGCCGATTGGGAGTAGCTTAGAGATGGCTTAGAGGGGGAAAATCCTTCTTTGGAAAGAGGCTCTGGAGTTGAGGTTCATGTTCTCTTTGCCGTCTCTCTTTTTCTTGTTTCAAATTTTTGATCAATTGGAAGCTCCCCTCTCTCCCCTTTACTTTTTCTGTCCTTTTTTTCTTGTGAAGGAAGGGTGACATTTATAGAAAGAAAGTGCTGGCTAGCTGTCGTAGAGGCATTGATTGTACCATGATTTCTGGCCCTTTGATGGAGCCATTTCTTACTTTCCTGACAGGTTACACTTTTTTAGGCAATTGTGACATGGTTGATTGGCAGTCATATGGGCTTACGGGCTGAGTTGGGATTGTTGAGCTGCGCTTGTAGGCCTGTCCAAAGGGCAACCCTTGGAACTTGTACCCTGCTAGGTGGATTTGGGTCGCGCCGTCTGGGCCTTGGGTCGCACCGTCTGGGCCTTGGGTCGCAAGGGCCTTTCTTTGGGCTGTCACTTCCATGGCAGTCTTCCTTTCAGGCCGAATCCTGGGCCGGCATATGGGCTACCTAACCCATCAGGTAATCAAAAGTTTCAAAAATCCCTATATGTTAACCCTTGCAAAAGAAGTAAGAACTTTTATAGTAGTAGTGATGTATATTTACTTTTCATATGTATCGAGCGTGATTTTTCCCGGTAATCCATCCACGTGCCTTCCATTTGTTGTTCCCATTGGGATTGGCGCACAACTTTCAATTTTGCCCCTATCATATGCAGATGTTTCTAGTTCATTGGTAATAATTTTTGTTTGGCCGACCCTCGTATTAACTTTGCACGATTCTCTAGTGAGTTCAATTGCTTGGCTGATATTCGATTAATACTCAACCAAGCTCACACGAATTTCACATAAATCTCCAGTACAGCTTGATTGACCATCGATCAACCTTTAGTTAACCCTTACTTGATATCTCTATCCAAGCGTGCCACTAAATTACATGTCAATAAGTGTAAAATTTATAGAAAAATGATACAAAATTCAAGAAGAATAATAGTTCTACGTCCTTTTCCACTTCTCCACTTAAATCTTCTACATCATTTTGCAATTCTCGTATGTTTTTTTTTTTCTTTTTATTGCACCTTTAATTTTGCCAATGATTGAGTTATATGTCTCTGGTTAAGCTTAAAATTTGTAGGCCGAGAGCGATTTGAAGTTGATGCTTACAACTTGTTCTTGTGTTCCTTTGATGGAATTAAGCCTTTTCTTTTTTATTTTTTCCGAGAACAATTACAAAATATATACTTAAGCCAAGGGAAAATCCTCTGTCTTACTTCAGATCATTTTAAAAGCATCTTAATTGTTATTTCACACCATATGTATTACCGTAAACACTTTATATAGTACTTCAAATTATCCACGTTCACAGATGGCATTTTTACTGGCTTCACATTTCATTAAAAATGTTATCTTGAATACCAGAGTAGATATTTTAAGAAAAATACATTAAATTCTGTAATTATTTGAATTTTCTTTTCGGGTGCGTTTAAAGTGTAAAATGTTTAACAAGAATCTCCGATATAATCAAGTAGAACTTAGAGCTCTAAATGAAACTGCCTTGACCCAGAACTATGCAAGTTTGATTAATTATTACT
>JAODPA010067748.1:0-33249 GCA_025585075.1 Nepenthes mirabilis | reverse complement strand
TATTTATTTATTCACAAGTTCTCTTCAGACGACCCATCCGGAATTAAATAATTATGACTTTTTCCAAATCATTGTAAGAAAGAGTGATAACTCTCAATACAAACAAAATTACTGATCCATAACAATCTAAATGCCACAAATATCTAAAAAAATCAAATAATTCAAACATTATCTCTGTAATGATAAAACATACTATCATCATCCCAATTGTCATCCCGAACAATTCCAAAAATACATCAAAGATGAATACAAAACTGATAATCACCAATATGAATGAGATTTTAGTTAATCCATATCCGACCTCCCTGCAAGATACTCGTAACCCTTTAATCTGAAGGGGTAAAAAGTAATAAAAATGTAAGCTGAATACTTAATAAATATTAGTAGAAAATATAATGTAACAAACCATATGCCCAAACTGATGGGTAGCAAATTCACCCAAGGCCCAAGCGAAAAACCCGTTTACACAAAATAGGCCCACATCCCTAAAAGGCCTAAGAAGCCCATGCAGCCCAAGAGGTTAACATGGAAAAGAAGGCCCAAGAGGCCCAAAGACCCACGAACACATCGCAGATAGGGGCCAGCAACAGACAAGGACACTAGCTCATAGGTGATGTCACTAACGACACACACGCCCTGTGATACGTAACTTACACAGAGGATGGCAGCTTTCGGTGCACGCGTGGCATGACGTCTCTCAAAGTCAGCCTGCGTGCACTCAATCTCCCTGACACGGAAAAATGGATTTGTAGAGTTGACGGTAGGACTTTCTGCATACGCCAGTGCCACGTGACAACTTCATGAAGAGGGTTTCGCCCACTATATAAACATTCACTTTACACCTACCAAAGGGGGAGAAATTCAAGACTCTAAACTTTTGTTAGAGCACACTAAGAGAGAGAAAGTGGAATAGCCATTCTGCACTGTAGAGAGAGGAAGTGAGGACTTATGTAGTAAGAGTGGCTCCTTTGAAGTTTCCATACACTTAGCCCTCAACCTCCTATACTTGAACTCCAAGATAGTGAAAGCAGTTCTTGAACCAAAGTCTCATGATTTGCCATTCTTATTTAAGAGAAAGTTTTTCACGTAAAACTCCACGTGTCATTCTTTCTCACTCCTCCCTTTTCGTATATGTGCTGTTTGGTGTTGCTGTCGGATCCTCATCTCTATTAGAACAAGGATTCGAGGATGTAACATTTGGCATCATCTGTGGGAATCGTTATGAAAAGTTAGCTCAACGCATTTTCTAAATAATAACAAAATAGTGAACACAAGAGAACAGACTAGTGCACCTGTCAGGGAAGCGGCTCATGCGGCAACAACCCTACTCCCTGCGTTAGAATAGAGGATCATCCTAATCCTTATGTGCAAGCGTTAGCCTTAAGGATGGACAACGTGTTCAAAGCCGTTCAGAACCTTTGCTTGAATATGGGCGTGCGGCTGAAGGAGGTGCCCTCTAAGGCATCCCAAACCGCGACGCCCTAGAGAAAGGGGAAGGGCAAGAAACACCTCTCAAAACAAGCTACTCAGCATGAGGACAATGGGATGCAGGTTGCCTCGAGCAGCAAAGCCCCATCGCCCCTTCAAGGGCGCTTAGGCCTACGGATTTAGGAGGAAAGCCCAGAGAGGCAAAACCCTTGCTATGTCCGCAACAGTGAGGAGATTACCGTTAAGGGCGCAGCTCCTCAAGAAGAAGTCCCTCTGAGAACTAGAACCCATCCGGAGCGATAGGCTGGGCAAGGCCCCTATGAGTTGAGGAATTACCTCAACGAGAAGAAAATAATGACTTCATCTCAAGTGGAGAAGAAGCTCGAGAAGGTGTTTTGCCAAGTCTTTGGCGATGCTGAGGGTGGAGCTGCTGACCTCCTTAATCTCCGTTCACAATAGAGATTAGGATAAGGCCACTTTTTTCCAAGTTCAAAAAGCCAAACCTCAACGTCTACGATAGAAGTGCAGATCCAATGGACCACTTGGATCATTTCTGTGAGCATCTGAGCCTTCAAGGCTTGGAGGAGATGACGATGTGCCAGTGCTTCCCCTTGACGTTCAAGGAAAACGCAAGGATCTGGTTCTATGGGCTACTTGCAGACTGCATCCACTGATTCGACGAGTTGGCATAAACCTTCCTCTCCCAATTCGCTTCAAGCCGAAGGATTAAAAAGCAACCATGGCGCCTTGCTCATGTGAAGCAAGGGGCCAGGGAGAGACCGAAGAGCTTTCTATCCCACTTCATATCCATGGCTAGTTAGATTCCAAAACTGACCGATGGGGTCAAGCTAGCTACTTTCTTGTTTGCACTAGAGGGAGGTAGCTTCTTCAAGCACCTCGTGCACAAGGGTCCCCATATATTTGGGGTGGTCGAGAACATAGTAAGAGCTTACATTACAGCCGAAGAAGTAAACGATGTGAAGAAGCCCGTCCAGACAGAGAGCCTCCCTTTATGGGCAGTGGAGGGAAAGAGGAGACACAAAGACTGACAAGGATCCCGAGTGCCCAAGAAGCACCAAAAGCTTGGGCAGACCGTTCATAGGGAGTACATGCCCATAAACCTTACTCCCTTGAAAGACTCATGTAGCAACATCCTGATGTAGATTCAGGATAAAAAGTTTTTGAAGTAGCCCAAGGTGCTAAAGAACTCAAAAGGTGGTGACCAGTCCAAATACTATCACTACCACCATTGTGAAGGCCACAATACTAAGGACTGCCAGACGTTACAGAAAGAGATTGAGGAGCTAGTCAAGGGTGGTCACCTCAATCGCTTCCTGTAAAGACTCAAACAATTGTTCGGTATAGTAGAAGTAGGAGAGGCTGACCAGCAAAGAAGCAGAGTGCCCGCGGGGGTGGTCAACATGATATCCACTCACCCGGTCAGATGCGGCGCTCCGGAGGATCCACAGGCAAAGAATAAGAAACCTAGGGTAGAATTTAGGGATGAGGTCATTAGTTTTTGTAACGAAGATATGGCCCATGTAACATCCCCCCATTCTAATCCCCTAGTTGTAACTGCACTCGTTTCTTACAGTAGTTCAGACTACCAGATGAAATGAGTATTTATTGATAATGAACGCTCACTTAATATTCTTTATCTCGATAATTTCTTTAAATTAGGGCTCGAAAGAAGTCAGATGACAATAACTGAGGGACCCCTCTATGGGCTGGAAAATAAACCAGTGCCGGTGCAAGAAGTCATTTAGCTTGAGGTCACATTAGGGACCCATCTGAGGACACCGTCAAGGACCCTTTCCTTCCTAGTGGTAGACCTACTGTGAGGACCTGCCCCAAAAACATGATAATTCCTATTTATTAAATTGATGAGAATGTGTTTAAGATGGTTGGACTAAGGAAAATGCAGGAGAAATTCGGTTTAGAGGCAAAATAAGCCCCTAGGGCATCGGTGCCCAGGTGGCACCTGAGGCACCACCGAGGCCTAAATAATAGAACCCACCGTTCGAGTGGTGCTCGAGGCACCACCTGAGCAGAAATAACAGAACCGGGCGCTCGAAGAGTGCCCAATTTGTGCTCAAGTGTGGCCTAGGATTTGTACTGGTCCAGGATTTGTACTGAGCGCCAGTCACAGGCCCAGTCACGTGACTCCTTTCTCCCATGTTTTAAAGGGGGGTACTTAGGGATTTGGGTTCATTTTTCTCAGCAGCCACTACACAGCATCGAAGGAGGAGAAAGGGAAGGAGAGAGAGGAGAAAGAAAAGGGGAAAATCTACCATTCAGTCCCGATCCGAGTCACGGTAACTGTAGATCGAGCTCAGGCAAGTGTACGTCGGATGTTATTTTCTGTTATTACTGCCTTTCTGTACGCCAAAAAAGGTATTTATTCTTTAAATATATAGTTCTGCATGTTTACTATAAATAAAGCCTATTTTTGTAAATTGTTCGGATAGTTTTCTTGTTTACATGTATATACTACAATATCAGGCTTCGATCTCATAAAAATGCTTGTGTTTGGTATCAGTTTATCGTCCGATAATTTCGGTCAAACCCTAGGTACGAAAATAATGGGTTTTAAGGATTTTTACTCATAATTTCTATTGTATAAAAGTTAATCTATATTGAAATAAAGCTTTTGATGTAAATTGTTTCTAAAAATTTCACATGGACTTATACTGATAAATTGTCATGCACTTTTGAAGTGAAACTGAAGGATTTTAAAACTATTACTATATATTCTGAACCAATTCTGAAGGGTTTCTAATTGTCTCTATATATTCTAAAATAAATCTGAAGGATTATAAACTATTTCTGAACATTTTGAAATTAACTGAAGGGTAGTTGTGAAACTCTGACTGACTTCTAAAACTAAAACGGGATTTTTAGTTATGAAATAAGAAGGAAAAATATTTCTGATACTGTTTTTTAGAACCCAAGACTGATCTACAGTCAAGTTAGGTTCTCCGACATGCCTTAGAATATTACGGTGGTAATCGAGGATAACTCTATCTATGGAGTTATATATAGTCCACCCTTCCTCGGGGCGTTACAGTCAGGAGGAAAGATTCTGAACCTGGCCTACCTTCAGGAGGCACACCTATACAGATCCCACGGGTAGGGATCTCCTATTCATGTTTCTAGCATTTTATTGTGTGGAGTGAATACAATATATCCTTGATTATTCGCCCCCTCTACTAGTAGGGTTTACTGGTGGGGTCCTATATTGATAAAAAGGGAATTTCTATAATCTATAGAATCAAGATCGATTTCTGCTTTTTGGATTCTATTTTATCGGTTTATTATTAACGAAGCTTGGCTACGTTTATTCTGATTTCCAAAGCTTGATTGTTCCGTTTTAGACAGTTCTATAATCCTCTACATTATGATTCTGCTATAGTTTCTATGAATCACTACCTTATAGCATTTATACTTTAACACGCATTTGTATCCATTTTACTATATTTTGTTATGTATAAAAGTTTTACTGTATACCTGCATGTACCTTGTTGGGCCTCAACTCACTATTTACTATTTTTCTCCCCCTTTAAGATGAGGTTGTAGAGCTACTATTGAATGAGAGAGAGTGATCTAGAGTCTAGTTTAAAGATTTTGGAGATCTGAAATATTTTGAAGTAATCTTGGAAGAGCAGTTGGTTGTAAAGACCCAACTTGATACGTGATTTTGTATATGGATTTTATGTTTATGGGCATCTGTGTATATATTTGGGTTTTGTATGGAAATGCATGTGATGAACAGAAAAATATACTTTCGCAGGTTTATAGTTATGCTTCCGCTAAATGTTTTCTGGTTTTCTGTACAGGTCTTAGATGGCATCTTACTCGTGAACTGTTATTATAGTAGATAGGATTATGATAAATGCCATTGATGGTAACTGTGGTCCTGTGAACGCGTATTGTAGGAAAGTTACGATATAATTAGATAGTTGTGTGCATGAACTAGTTTGCTAAGCAGGTTTTGTACAGGTTTACATTTCTGTTTGGCCCAATTTTAGGAAAAACTTTGCCTGTTTTTTCCTAGAACCTTGAGAGTAATATGGGGCTTCTGTTCTTGTTACACATGACGGAAATATTAGTGGAAAAAAAACACGTTCCGTCACACCTACCCTCGATCTATAACGTAATTCTCAGACATCCTTGCCTAGCTGCCTTCAGAGCCGTGACCTCAATCCCACATTTAAAGATAAAGTTCTCAACACCATACGGGATTGGGGAGGTCCTCAGTGATCAGATTGCCAGGTGGACATGTTCTTGTCCCAGATCACCCAAACACCACTTCCTCAACCCATCAAAGACTTGGATTTTCATGATGAGATGACATTGTAACAGACTGAGTCTGGAGAAGCCATTGATCAAGTCCTTCTGGATCCTAGAGATCCAGAAAATGTTGTCCATATAGGAAGCTCTCTGCCTCAACCTTTTCGAGACCAGCTTATCAGCTTCCTACGGAAGAACTTAGACCTTTTTGCTTGGACTCTAAATGACATGCCAGGGATATCGACTGGAGTAATGGTCCATAAATTGGGCTAAGATTCCGGTCACAAGCCCACTAGGCAAAAGAGAATTAACTATTCAGTGAAAATGTTAGTTGCAATCCGGGAGGAGGTAAAGAAGCTCCTGGACACAGGATTCATAAGAGAAGTACACCATTCAGAATGGCTGTCTAATGTTGTAATGGTCAAAAAGAATAACAGAAAGTGGAAGATGTGCATGGACTTCATAGATGTCAAAAAGGGGTGCCCAAAGGATAGCTTCCCACTTCCAAGGATTGATTCACTTGTAAACTCGATGTCCAACTATGAGCTTCTAAGCTTCATGAATGCATACTCAAGTTACAACCAAATAAGGATGAGTCCCAAAAACGAGGAGTACACATCATTCATGACGGATCAATGGACCTACTAATACAAAGTCATTCCCTTTGCCCTCAAGAATGCTGGTGCTACTTATCAGGGGCTTGTAAATAAAATGTTCGAGGTCCAGATTGGAAGGAATGTGGAGGTCTATGTGGACAACATGCTTGTCAAAAGCAAAATAATAGACTACCACATCTGAGATCTGGACGAGACCTTTAATGTCCTAAGAACATACCAGATGAAGCTCAATCCAGTCAAATGTACATTTGGAATAACGTCTGGAAAATTCTTGGGCTACATTGTTTCACGCCGAGGGATTGAAGCAAATCCAGAAAAGATCAAGGCCATCCTTGACATGAAATCCCCTGGGACCATGAAATAAGTCCAAAAGCTCACTGGGAGGCTAGCAGTACTGTCACGCTTTATAGCCAAGTTGACCAAGAAGTACTTGCCATTTTTCAATGTCCTGAGAGGGATAAAGATTAATGGCTTCCATTGGATGACCTACTACAAAGAAGTCTTCCGAGGACTCAAGGAGTGCCTATCAAATCCACCTCTATTGACCTCTCCCTAAACAGGCGAGGAGTTATACCTGTACCTTTCAATTTTTGACAAAGCCTTGACCTCAACCTTAATCAGTCAATAGAACGACAGGAAGCACCCTGTATTCTACATCAGTAAGATCTTGGCTGACGCTGAGACAAGGTATTCTCATGCAGAAAACATAGCTTTGGCGGTCGTGTATTCCACTCAAAAGTTGAGGCCATTCTTCCAAGCACATAAAGTAGTATTCTGACTAACAAGCCCTTGAGATCGATTCTACAAAAGCCAGAAACTTCGGGATGGTTGGTCAAGTGGGTCATTGAGTTGGGTGAGTTTGACATAAAGTTTCGTTCGATGCCTACCTTAAAAAGGCAAGCCCTAGCAGACTTTATTCTCAAAACCGTGGTAGCAACTTAGAACTCCTCGAACACTTGTGGTGCTGAAGAATTATCTATGGTGACTCCGAATTGGTCATCAATCAAGTTTGCAAAAACTTTAAAGCCAATAGCCCACAACTATCCAAGTACCTCTCAAAGGTCTGGGAACTCATGCCAGCCTTTGAGAAGGTAGAAATGGTCCACATCCTGTGGGAAGAGAATGCAGGGGCTAACCAGCTTGTGAAAGTAGCAACCTCAGGAGAACGAGAGCAATATGCCCGAGGAATGCGTGAGGTCCTCAACAAACCCAGTGTGAATAATTTCGAGACAGAAGTGATGTAGATATCCGAGGCCAATAACTGGATGACCCCCTATCTAAGGTACTTGTCTGATGGGATATTGCCTAAAGACGAAAAAGAAGCTAAGAAAGTGAAGAAGATGGTAGGGTGGTATACTATCATGGATGGCTGACTATATCGCTAAGGATTCTCTGCCTCCTACCTGAGGTGCCTCACTCTAGAAGAGGCTGATTACGTCCTCAGAGAGGTGCACCTCAAGATTTATGGATCCCACATTGGGGCAAGAACCTTGTGTTCAAGCTGATGATGCAAGGATACTACTGACCAACCATGAAGTATAACACTATGGATTTCGTATGAAAATGCAAGAATCGTCAAGTCCATAACAACCTTACCCACTAGCCACGTACGGAACTCAGAGTTCTACAATCACTTTGGCCCTTCGTGCAATGTGACTGGACATACTTGGGCCACTACTGATAGCATCCAGACAAAGAAAGTTCTTAATCATCGAAATTGACTACTTCACGAAGTGGGTTGAAGCCATCCCATTTGTGACAGAACGAATCCTTATCCTTTAAAGACCTTCCATCAATAAACAAACAAAACTGATATTCATAAACTCCATAGAAATTTTGACAGAGTTTGCTCTACAATTGGATTGAAATTAAAATTTATAACCTGCTTAAATAACCTACATCAAGCACACAACTAAACAAATATTACCATTTATCCTACAACATGCATACACAGGATCATAAACTGTCATATCATCCATGGCTCCAACACAGTACTTCTAACTATTGCATTGAATCTAATTAGAGATGCCATCTAGGTCCAAAACAAATTAAAACGTCGAAACAATGCGGAAGTAACTATAGATCCAATATTTATTGTAATACAAAATTTCTACATTATCAAAATATACAAACTTTATTTAAAACTAATCATATACATCTGAAATTCTTCCAGGTTTTCATATTCTTCAAAGATCTTCAAGCCCTTCAAATGTTCTTCCTTCTAGCATAGTCCTATCTTTAAACCTTATTAGACTTCAACGTATCTAGAGGGGGAAAATAGAAGAGTGAGCTGAAGCCCAACAATGTATCATAAAAACATTCAAATTTAAATAGCTCCATATAACCTAAATGTAACGGAAGAATAACTAAGAAAATATCAAGGAACATGTGACATGTAAACGTAAACGCAATAGAAGAATATTTATACGAATATCAAAAACATATAACAAAATGAATAACATAAACAAAACAAATACGAAAAGATGTTAATTTGTCTTGAAAGCAAATCAAATGTCTTAAACCAAGTCTAGACTATACTTATTCTTAAAAACCAACTTTATTAACCAAATAGGCCCAAAATAGTAGACCCTACTAGTTGAGGAAGCGAATAATTCAGGATAAATTGTATTCACTCCACACAATCCAATGTTTGAACCGAAAATCCCCTCTGTTGGGATTTATATATCAGAATACCTCCCAATGGTATATCTGATTCTGAAATAAACTTGTGACGGAATGGATTTTTTTTTTATCCTTAAAAGCTTCCGTCAAACAGAAACACAATTATCCATCATTCACAATTCCTACAACAAACATTCACAGGATCACATGTGTCATCCATGGCACAAATCCATAAAAACATTTACTACTTTAACAATTTAATAACGAGATGTCATCTAGGACCTGCACAGTAAATCCAGAGTATATTTAGCGGAAGTAAACTAAGAACTTGCAGAAGCATAGCTTTTTTCCTTTTACAGTCATACATAACATATGTTTTTCATACAAAAATCTATATGTTCTAGAACATCATTAAACATGAGAGCAGTATACAAAATCACATTTCCAGCAAAGTGTTTGCATCCACAAGCTCTTCAAAAACATTTCCAAAATACTCTAAGTCCTCCAAAAACCTTCAAAAGCTTCTCTTGGTCTACTCCTTTTTGTCAGGTAACAGCTCTACTGTCTTATCTGGATGGAGAAAAAACACTAAAATAGTGAGCCGAGACTCAGCAAGGTACATACACATGAGCAGTAAAACCATGATGCAGAACAGTCATGTAACAGTGTAGAACAGAACGGTTCAGACAAAAAGCAATTTAGAAAGCAGAAAAAGCATACTTGACAGTAATATACTTCATAAATCAGAAATCAGAAATCAGTAAACAGAAATCATCCACTGAGATTGGTAATCAGTCATCGGTAAACAGAAATCGGTAGTCAAAAATCAGTAACAATAAACTGTAATCAGTACGGTAACTAGTAACAGAAGTCGGTACAGTAGCCAATAACGGAAATCAGAAATCAGAAAGCAGTTAACATAGCAGAACAGTACAAATCTTGCTAGCGTATGCTACTAGCAGAGGGGGCGAGTGATCGAGGATAGATTGTGTTCACTCCACACAATCCAAGGCCAGAAACAGAAGTATCCCACCCCGAGGGATCAGAATAGTGTGCCACCCGAAGGTAGGCCGGTAATAGAATTTTTCTCCTGACCGTAACGCCCTGAGGGCAGGGCGGACCACAAATAACTCCATGAACAGAGTTATCCTCAATTACCACTGGAAAGTCCTAAGGCATGCCGGAGAACCTAACCTGAGTGCATATCAGTCTGGGTCTAAAATAACAGAAAACAGAAATACTTCCTTCTTAAAAGCCATTTTCAGTAAAGCCGGAGTTCATTTTTAGTTCGGAGTCGAAATTCATTTTCAATACAGGCCGGAGTTCATTTTCAATACAGGCTGGAGTTCTCTTTTAACAAAAGCCGGAGTGCATTTTCTCAAAAAGCCGGAGTGCATTTCCTCAAAAAGCCGGAGTGCATTTTGGACGGAGTGCCTATTGGACGGAGTGCTTTTCACTACTGGACGGACTACTTTTCGCTAATGGGATGGAGTGCTTTTTCCTTTAAAACCTTGGTGCAAATTCCTTCTTAAAGACCGGAGTGACATTCCTTTAAAACCGGAGTTCTTTCTTTCATAAAGGCCGGAGTGCTCAAAAGCCAGAGTGCTCGAAAGGCCGGAGTGCTTTTCTTAAAAAGCCGGAGCGCCTTTCACTCAAAGGACGGAGTACTTTTTAAAAGCCAAAATTTCATAAATCTGGAGTGCTTTTTACCAAAAGCTGGAGTGCTTTTAAAAGCCAAAGTTCATTTCACATTAAGGCCGGAGTTCATTTTAAGGCCGGAGTTCTTTATCCAACAAAAGGACGGGGTTCTTTTTCTCAGAAGACGGAGCTTATTTTTTCAAAGGCCAGAGTTCATTTTCTCAAAAGCCGGAGTTCATTTTTCACTAAGGCCGGTGTTTCATATAACTGGAGCTACAGTTAAATATCATTAAAACCCCTTTCCTTTTCGTACTTAGTGCTTCGCCAAAACTTCCGGACACAAATCGGTATCTAAACAAGTCTTATTTCATGAAATCAAGGCCATAATTCCAAATATATATACTCAGTCATGTATTTAAACCACAAATCCCCAAAATTTTGAGTTAGGGTTTGGCCATGTTCTTTCAATGTCAAAATAAACACATAACACATGACACATGCATGAAATCGGAGCCAAATGCTTCCATAAACATGAACAAACATGAAATCTAACCGATTAATCGAAGGAAATATACTTCATGTACTTCAATCATGCAACATCGACATTTTAGAGCATTTTCAACGGTTTAAAAGCATGAGAAATCAGTACAGTGAAAAACGGCGTCCGAAGTACACTTGCCTTGTCGCGGGTTTTCACCTTTATCACTATCTCACGGATGGATTTGGGCTCCCGGGTTTCGTCCTCTACCCTTCTCTCATTAGGAACGACGCTCTCTCTCTCTCCTCAAACCCTAAAGCCGTGCTGAAATGAAAAGGAGAGAGCTGGGCGCGTTTTTATACTACGCCTGCCGCTCGACCGGAGCTCGAGCGGCTAGCGAGCAGTAGGGATTGGGAAACGCCACTATTTTTTCCGCCTGATAGAAGGGCTCGAGCCCACAGCAAGTACCACTCAGCTACTTGCTGAATTTGGACATTTTTCAAATTTTCACTTTTAACTACCACTTTTTTACTACATGCACAGCCTCTTGCTAATATTAATCACCTTAATCACATCTAGTTATTATGTTTTCGATTTCGGGTCCTCACAAAACTGAACTGAATCTATCCTCCCAATTTATGTGACGGACCAGATTATTTCCTCAAATAGCATCCTCAAATTATTAATTTCTATAGAAAATTGGGTAGAGTTCCGTTTGTAAATCGAGCGTTTGTAAAAATACAAACACCTGTAAATCAACTCTGCACAACAATCTACAACAATCCACAACAAAACTACAAGTCTCAATACTCAACACACTACACAGGATCTAATCGCCAGATCAACTAAGGTTGCTCCGACACACTACACAGGAGTATTCCTTGGGTTCTCACCGTGATGTACATGGTAAGCTAGAGGGTACTACCCCTACAAACCATGGTCGTAGTTTCAAGATTAGTCTTAATCCTTTGAAGGGGAATCCACCATTTGTCATATACATTCTCCAATGGGGAAATCACATTCCCATCACATATCTCCCCTCGGGAGACCAAAACCATCATATTGCACTTTGTGGATTCCCTTCCATTTACTTGTTTGATTCCTTTCTTTCCTTTGGAACTTAAATCTTTCAGCCATTAAATTCAACTCACAAGAGAGTTTGGTTTTACTTACCTCCGTTGGTCAAACACCACATTAGAAGCCTCCGGGATGCATTCCCTTGCTCCTGGTGCATAATTACACATTTTAGAGTTTCCAATTTGCCACAAACATTTAGTCATAAGTCCCATCACAATTGAAGAGAGCTAAAGCATGTACATTTTCCTTCCAATTTAGGGTGAACAGTGTCAGGCCACTTTTAGAGGGCTCGGATGCCGCGAATAGGTCGAATCTTGTGGAATCGGACGTCCAGTCGATATATACTTACATTTAGGATACGGGGATTCATATTTTGAAGTCGTTTCAACATATTATGAACATAGAAATACGAAAATTTCCCTTTTAATCTTGGGTGAACAGTAACAGTGCCCTTTTAGAGGGATCGGACACCACGAACGGGTCGAAACGTGCGAGATCGATCACGCAGCCAACATATATACACATTTGGGACGTGGGGATTCACATTTTGTGGTCAATTTAACGAAATAATGTGTGAAAATTGAAAACCCCCAATTTCTGTAGGTTAGGTTTGGCGGTATTCCACCGGCCAGATTGGTGAGTAAATCGGACAATAAATTACACAATCCTTTGTCTCAAGTCACAAGTATTACATTTTCCATAGTTTGGGTGGGTATCAAGATGAAAATACCCGATGTTAACCAAAAAACATCGAAAGAGGAAAGTTAGTGAGTATGAGAACACTTGCCTCGACACGTGCTACCACTTTTATAACTGGCTCCCGGGCAGATTCATACTCTACTCCTCAATCTCCTCCTTTCTCTCTCCAAAACCGGCACTCTCCCTCTCTCTTGCTCTCTAGAGCCTTCTGGAAATGAGGGGAAAATGAAGAAAAGCGAAGTAGGTCGCGTTTTTATACTCGTCGGGGCGCTCGAGCACCAGGCGAGTAAGCGGCGAGCGTGGCCTCGCTGCCAGCTTGCGCTCAAGCGCGCACAGGCACTCAGCGGGTTGGGGAGTTACTGGTTTTTTGCGCTCGAGCTCAGCTCAAGTGCGCAGTAGGTGCAGCCTGTTGCTTGCACCACTGCATTTTGCGCTCGAGCCTGCACTCGAGCGCACAGTACGCACAATCTGTTGGCAGCACTTCAGCAATCCACAACCTAATTTTTCTTCCAATACACATATTTATTCGTTTAATATGTCTAATATTTATTATAATCACATTGATTTCCTCATATTTATAATAATTTTAGACCCAGAACCTCACAATTTAATACCCCGATGAGAGGTGGACCACATATGACTCCGTGGACGGAGTTATTCTCGATTATCACTACAACATTCTAAGGCGTGCCAGAGAACCTTACTTGACTAAATCATAGTCTTAGGGACAATTTTTTACTAACTCAATTAACTGAAAACACATAATTGAAATGCTTATATGAAATTCCTCAACTAAAATGCTCAATCGAGACATTTAACTGAAATACTTACTGAGATACTGAATTGAAATATTTAACTGAAATACTGAACTGAAATACTTATCTGAAGGGATTCCTGCTCAAATTTTTTTAGCTAAATTTTCCTCACATCGGAAAGCCAAATTCAAACTTACACATTCAACCCTTCAGATAAGTTCAAAAGAGTTTCCAGAATTCAAATATACAATTCCATAAAGAATTTTCAAATACAATTCATCAACTAAACTTTATCAAAGCACCAATTTAGCACTTGCGTCTCAAAATCTCAAATTTCCAAACTAAAATTCCCAAATTTGGTTCTAGGGTTTTTATACAAAATTTTTGGACAAAATTGTACATAAATCTTAAACCAAAACTTCAAATTAAGGCCTTAAATCATAACACATATACAAAATTATACATTCAAATTGAAATCCCCAAATTTTCGAGTTAGGGTTTTGCACAAAGTTTCCGGATACAAATCGAACACCCAACACTTGTTTATTCCTAAAATTCATGTCATAATTCAAAATACATAAACAAAATCATGCATTTAGAACATAAAACCCCAAATTTCATGTTAGGGTTTCAAGCCCACGGTTCGGATGCAAAACAAAAGCAAAACGCACCTTAAACGACGAAATCGGAGTTATACATTAACATATATATATATAAACTAAAATCTACTCAAGATGTTATGAGAAAAACACATAAATCGTAACAAATCTTCGGGAACGGGGGTTTTCGAACATATATAACAAAATGGAGGTATTTAAACAAAAAATAAAGTTGGAGGTACACTTGCCTTAGTCCGAACTATCGTTTTTCTTACCTGGATTGGAGTGGAATTGTCGGATTTCTCATCGTTCTTCCTCTTCTTCCCTCTTTCCCCTTCTCTCCCTCTACTCTTCTGCTAGAAAGGCTGAAATGGCCAAGGGAAAACCACACTTGGCATTTTAAAACTGGTCGGTGCTTGAGCGCCAACCAGGCACACCCCTTAAAACACACCCACGCTCGAGCGCCCACTAAGCACCCTTTGAGCGTGGGATTCTGCTAAATGTGCCCCGAGTGCGCCCAAGGTGCCACCCAGGCGCTGAGGCCTTGGGGCCATTTTTGCCTCCAACTTAATTTTTTCACCATGTTTCCTTAATCCATGTACCTTAATCTTAATCATCTTGGCTTAATTACTAAAATTTACTATATTTTAAAAACCTGGGTCATCACATTCTCCCCTACTTATAGAAATTTCATCCTCAAAATTTGACGAATTCTAAATTTTCCTTAATCAAAGGAAATTTCCTAACGTTTTCAAATCATTTCTTCAATTAAATGATTTTCCTAGAAAATCCTAAACATTCAAATTACCTTGATCTTTAGTATCTGATTCATTCTACGATTATCTACATTTACCAAGTCCGAAGGAAAACCCGATTTCTTAACTACTTTTCCAATGTAAGTCAAAACCTTAGACGAGCATAAATTTCCTTACTTCAACTTACGTTAAGCCGTGAAAATAATCATCCTTTCGAGTCCCAATCGAACATCAAAATACACGGATTCATCTAAATTTCACTGCACACTCTGATTAATTTCTTACCCACGTACCATCCGATTGAAAGCTACGATTCAATTCAATTTAACTTGACACCACAATTCTCCAATCAAATTGGCTAAGATTTTGGTAATTACCTCAAATTGCAATCAAACCCCAAATCAAGATGCTCTATATCCTCATTAGTCCGTTGGTATGTCTTTAAACCGACATTTCTCTAACTTACACAATCCACATGAAACACTTAGATCACAAGGAAACCATAACTAGAATATGTTCTAAAATGGCCATATCACACAAACATTCCCTACAATTTCTCAAATTTCAATTAGGTTTGGAATTATACTTATATCAATTACCCAAAATTTCACACAGTCGTAGGCCATCACCCAAAATTTTTAGAACCCAAGCACTTAACAACTTCAGGACTCTCGTTGACACACCTAGAAGCCAACTGATTCAACCAAACGTGTTACCCATAAACACGATGAGTAGGTCACCCTAATTATACCAAAACAAAACCATGAGGACTCTTTGTTCCATGATTTCATATTCTTAATGCTTCGGATACAATTCTCTAATCAATCATATGGACATATTATCCCATCTCTTCTGATCTAGCCTATTGCCCAGAATCCTTTGATTGAACTTAGTTAAGATTCGACATAAATCTCAAATCACAAGTAAACTTGAATATAGAACATCTTACATTTTTTATTATTTCGCGGATGTATCCTCAAACTGACATCTTTTTAAATCCTAGAATTATCACAAGATCAGAAACGATAATTATAATAGTCTATTAGAAATCAACATCAATCTCGGGTTATCACTCAAATCTCAAAACCGAATTATTTGTAATTTGAAAACTAAATTCCTTACTTCAAAATTTTATATTTCCAATGCTTCGAATGTAAACATCTTATTGCCCCAACACTCTTTGGAACATTATTTGCCCATACAAAGGTCCATTACTCTTAAAGATATTGGGGTTTGTCTTTAAGATCCTTATACAGGTTTGTCTATTCATAACATCACATAATCATCTTTTCTTAGTGGCGCAACCATTTGTTTTCAAAAATTATTGGACAAAAACTACTTTGAAAGTAATGCTTGCAAATTCATCAAATGAAAACCTCAATTACTTCTTTTACCCATGGGGGTAACACTAACTATGGGAGTCCTCCTTTACCTACTTTAAGGTCGACCATCTACACGATATAACCCCAGAGTTTCCTCAAAATGCCTCATTTCACATCTCATTTCTTCCTTGTGTCATATTTCTTAAATTCTCAAATTCATGAGACAACTCCTACAATTCCTCAAGGTAAAGTCCTCAACAAAAAATTTTGGCTATGGGCAATACAATTCCAAATCACATGCTTCTCCCCCACTTATAACGGGGGCAGGTCCCTATTGCAAAACAGGATAAATATAATTCTATCCTTCCTTAAGGATATTACATCCTAGCGTAATATATTAGACCCATCAGGGGTCAACCCAAATAGGTGGCCAACAATATACCCTAAATCCCTCGACGGTTATCTTCACAAATTTCATCCTTAGGAATACTAATTATTCCTAAGCCAAACACCTTACAGCTCTACGATCCTTAGGAAATATTTGTTAGATCATTTATTAGATCTGATTAAACCCAAGAAATGCATATACCTTCACATCATCAATTGTTTCTTCCTAAAAGCCATCATTCAATATCCACAAAATCATATTCATGCCCAAACTACTATGTCCCGAACTTATATTTCCCCAGTTGGGTATATAGTATCCTTTCCTTTCTAAGTTAGGGTACTATCCTTAAACAAAGTAATCACGACCTAGGCTCCTGAAATTTCCTGAATAAAATCACCACAAACTTTCTTCTACTTATCATAAAAGCCTCAGAGCAATTTTCGACAACATTAAATTCATACGTCCCCGACATCTCACATGGTCCTCAAATATCAAAATTGACCCTAACATATCCTCAAACTATTAATTAATAGTAATCAACTAAACCTTTTTCTTTAAGGAAAATCACCAAATAAAGCATACTCCAAAAACCCCTTCAAAACAATTTAGTCTTAATGAAACCATTACAAAATTAACTGGCATATAACTAGAAAATCCAATCCTTAATTTTCCACAAAACACCAACACATTCACAAGGCCCGAATGGTGTTATTGGAACTCACACTTGCATGGTACCCTAATTACCGTATTGTCTTCCAAATCATATCAAGTCTCATCACTGTAAGGCAATCAATCCACCCAAACCAACCACATAGCAGTCCCATGGGAAAGTCACAAACCTTAACACAACTAGCGTAAGTCCATAATTATTAAATAAACGAATAAACTTAGGAAACACCAATAAAATATAGATTTTGGATCCCAAAGTAACACATATACCAAAACATTAAGATCCAAGAATCTCATCTTCTGCTACGATGGACAACACTTTTACACTTGGTGTCATCACCGCAACCTTGATCCACAATGTTAGGAACCTTAACTGTCCGCCTCATGGAGTAGGGCAACCCCATTCATGCGGTCGGCCAATCCAAACTTAAGACATGTTCCCAAAAATCCCACTGAAACAAGACACTCATCCATAGACATAGAGCTTTTAGGAACACATCTTTGGATTAGCTATACCTAAATTGGCCCTAAGCTATACTGGCCTTGAGCCATCAATTCCACCTTATCCATCATACTTGATATATTAATCAAGCATCCTTTCTTAGCAAATTACCAACCTGAAAACCTCAACCTAGAGCCGATCAAGCCCAAACCTCAAACTGAAATCAACTAACTTAGGCCTCGAATTAATGCCGATCAATTCAAACACCAAATCAGCACCAATCAAATTTAGACCCCAAGGCACTTTCAATTTCTTCTCCTCATCCTCGCAGTCGACCAACACCCCAAGGAAGACCCTTGTCCAGAAATTATGTTACTTCTTATAACCACAAACATCACAAGATTATTAACCTCTAAAAATTAGATTAAATGGAGGGTTTAAGATCGATGCATTTCAAAATTAAATCCTTAAAGCCAAAACTTAAATATTCCATCTAATCCTAACTACCTCATCGCGCCTCAACATGGAACAAATTAACCTGAATCCTCAAACCTAAGTCAATCAGCCTAAACCTACATTCAGAATCAACTAGCTTAAATACTAAGTTTTCAACTAAATTCTAATTCAGCTCATGCAAACTAGGATATTAATCTACCAATTTTGACCAAATCTTAACTGATCATAAGCTTTCACATACGATTCAGATCAAACCTAAGGCATCTATTTTTTCTAATATCATTTGTGATGGAACAGATCCTTATTCTTTAAAGACCTTCCATTAATAAACAAACAAAACTAAAATTTATAAAATTTATAGAAATTTTGATAGAGTTTCCTCTACAATTGGATTGAAATAAAAATTTACAGCCTGCTTAAATAACCTACATCAAGCACACAACTAAATAAATATCACCATTTATCCTACAACACGCATACACAGGATCACAAACTGTCATATCATCCATAACTCCAATATAGTACTCCTAATGACTGCATTGAATCTAGTTAGAGATGCAATCTAGGTCCAAAACAAATTAAAATATCAAAACAATCCGAAAGCAACTATACATCCAATATTTATCACAATACAAAATTTCTATGTTATCAGAATATACAAACTTCATTCAAAACTAATCGTATACATGCGAAATTCTTCCAGGTCTCCATATTCTTCAAAGATCTTCAAGCCCTTCAAATATTCTTCCTTCTAGCTTTGTCCTATCTTCAAACCTTATCGGACTTCAATGTTTCTGGAGGATAGGAAAACAGAAAAGGGAGCCGAAGCCCAGCAATGTATCATAAAAACATACAAATTTAAATAGCTCCATGTAACATAAATGTAACGGAAGAATAACTAAGGAAATATCAAGGAACATGTTACATGTAAACATAAATGCAATAGAAGAATATTTATACGAATATAAAAAAACATATAACAAAACGAATAACATATAACAAAATGAATACGGAAAGATGTTAATTTGTCTTGAAAACAAATCAAATGTCTTAAACAAAGTTCATACTATACTTATTCTTAAAATCCAACTTTATTAACCAAATAGGCCTAAACTAGTAGACCCTACTAGCTGAGGGAGTGAAAAATTGAGGATAGATTGTGTTCATTCCACACAATCTATGTCCTGAACTAAAAATCTCCTCTGTTAGGATTTATATAACAGAATACCTCCCAATGGTATATCTGATTCTGAACTAAACTAAACTTAATCTATTCTCCCAATTTAACGCCCCGAGGAGAGGCGGACCACGTATGACTCCACGGACGAAGTTATCATCGATTATCACTATAACGTTCTAAGGCATATCGGATAACCTTACCTGATTAAATTATAGTCTTAGGGCCAATTTCTTACTAACTCACTTACTAAAAACACATAACTAAAATGCTTATATGAAATTCCTTAACTGAAATACTCAACCAAGACATTTAACTGAAATACTTAGTGAGATACTGAACTAAAATATTTAGCTAAAATATTGAACTGAAATACTTATCTAAAGGGATTCCTGTTCATACTTTCTTAGCCAAATTTTCCTCATATTAGAAAGTCAAATTCAAACTGACACATTCAACCCTTCAAATCAGTTCAAAAGAGTTTCCAGAATTCAAATATACAATTCCATATAGAATTTTCAAATACAATTCATCAACTAAACTTTATCGAAGCACCAATTTAGTACTTGCATCTCAAAATCTCAAATTTCCAAACTAAAATTCCCAAATTTGGTTCTAGGGGTTTTATACAAAATTTCTGGACAAAATTGAACATAAATCTTGAACCAAAACTTCAAATTAAAGCCTTAAATCAAAATACATATATAAAATTATACATTCAAACCGAAATCCCCAAATTTTCGAGCTAGGGTTCGCACAAAGTTTTCGGACACAAATCGAATACCCAACACATGTTTATTCCTGAAATTAATGTCATAATTCAAAATGCATAAACAAAATCACGCATTTAGAACATAAAATCCCAAATTTCGTGTTGGGGTTTCCAGCCAACGGTTCGGATGCAAAACGAACGCAAAACACATATCAAACGACAAAATCGGAGTTATACATTAACATATATATGCATAAACTAAAAATCTATTCATGATATTATGAGAAAAACATATAAAGTGTAACAAATCTTTGGGAATGGGGGTTTTTGAACATATACAACAAAATGAAGGTATTTAAACGGAAAACAAAGTTGGAGGTACACTTGCCTTAGTTTGAGCTACCGTTTTTCTTACCTGGATCAGAGTGAAATGGTAAAATCTCTCCTCCTTCCTCGTCTTCCCTCTTCCCCCTTCTCTCCCTCTACTCTTCTGCTGGAAAGGCCAAAATGGGCGAGGGAAAAACGCACTAAGTGTTTTAAAACTGGGAGCTTGAGCGCCAACCAGGCGCACCCCTTAAAACACACCCTCACTCGACCGCCAGCTAGGTGCCCTTCGAGCACAGGGTTCTGTTAAATCCACCCCGGGTGCGCCCGTGGTGCCACTTGGGCGCGGAGGCCTTAGGGCCATTTTCGCCTCCAACTTAATTTTTTCACAATTTTTCCTTAATCTATTTACCATAATCTTAATCATTTTGGCTTAATTACTAAAATTTACTATATTTCGGAAACCTGGGTCATCACACCATTGGCTCGCATAACTGAGCCGAATGCGACAAACTTTGTCAGGAAAAGAATTGTGTGTAGATTCGGGATCCCAGAGTGCATTGTGACTAATAGTGGTACCAAATTCTCTGAAAAAGGTTCACCAAGTATTGCACCAACCTAAGGATAAGGCTAGTGCATATATCATTCACATACCCACAATGCAACGGTTAGTTAGAGGTCACGAAACGCATAATACTACATGGACTAAAAACGAAGTTGGAGCATGTTGGGGGTTCATGGGTTGACGAGCTACCATCAGTGCTATGGTCTTACAAAACAACTCTAGAGGAGACAACATGAGAAACTCCATTTAGCCTATATTATGGGATCGAGGCAGTCATCCCGATGGAAGTCAAGCTGCCTAGCCTCCAGGTGAAAAGCTTTAACCTGCTCAATAATGTACAGAGATTTCGGGAGAACCTAGACCTTCTTGAAGAAGCCCGAGATGCAGCTAGACTATAGACTACGCTTTACCAATAGAGGGTCACCTGGTATTACAATAAGAAGGTAAAAGCACACCAGTTCGAAGTAGGAGACCTGGCATCGAGGAGCATTTAGGCCACTAGTAAAAATATCGACCGGAATAAGCTCTTCCCAAATTAGGAGAGGTCGTTCCTAGTCTCAGTCATCCTCCGAAACGGAGCGTATAAGCTACGCACCCAGGAAGGAAAGCTTGTCCCACAGACATGGAATGCTACAGACCACAAGAAATATTATCAATATGATTGTAAAACACACAAGTACATCAATTGCATCATATGCTTGTATCGCGTTTCATTAAAAAAAATGGCAGTTTTTACTTAATTATCATTTTGCATACTACTGAGCGTTCGCATACCGTCTCATAGAGCAACAAGACCTAGGTTGCCCCAATGTCAAGTGAATAGGATTCCTTTCACTTGCCCTGAAACTCAACTATGTCCGAGCGGTCTAGGAGGTCATACTTAAAACTTGGCTATATCCGAGCAGCCCAGAAGATCAAACTCAAAACTCGGCTATGTTCGAGTAGCCTAGGAGATCATACTTAAAACTCGGCTATGTCCGAGCAGCCCAGGAGGTAGTACCTAAAACTCGGATATATCCGAGCGGCCCAAGAGGTCATACTCAAAAATTGACCACGATGCCAAGCTACCCTAAAGGTAGGACTTAAAACTTAGGGGGGGTTTAATACAGCAAGTATGCGATAACCCTAAAGGTAGCATCTTCAACTTAAGACAGTCAAAAGATTCAAACATTAAGTCAATGAAATGCCAAGTTTCTTTAATAGCGCGTCATCAAGGAACCAAGCACACAAATCTAAAAAAAGGATTGCAAGGGAAAAGTGGATTTTATTGACACTTTGAAACTAACATTATATGTACAATGTACATGAAAAAAAACTCTACAACTCAAATTTACAAGCAGCCCTCAGAAGGTCCTAATTGAGGAGATGCTCCCTGCTGCTGCAGTTGGCCTCATGGTCCAGAAGGCCCCACTTGCTCTAGAGATCCTGACTGCCCCGAAGGTTGAGGTCCACTTGATGGCCTAGGCCGAGAAGGCCTAGGAAATGCCCTTCCTAGGAGACTATACAAGTCCTCCGAGCATGTAGCACTGGCATTTCGAGGATCAAATACAGTCGTAGCAAACTATGGATGCATCAACCTCATCATCCGACGGCACAAGTTGACACCGTCCTAGTACTTGCCCTCTAGTGCCGGTGCTACGTCCACGGCCTTGACTGAAGTCCTCAACACCTCCTCCAGCCGGAGGTTCCTAACCCACAACATCCTGTACTGAACTTGTTGAAGCCCCAATGTGTCCTTTAGAGAGGTAATTTTTCTCTTGGCCTCAGCAAATGCAGCCTCCAAACGTTTGTTGGCCTCTCCGGTGGCTTTGAAGGCTCTAGCTCAGAAAGAGTCCAGGCAACACCACTAATAAGCTGCCCAAGGTTCCCAACTAGCTCTTGGAACTACAAAGGAAAACCAAGCCGTTAAAGTATGTTTGACAGAATGGATTTTTTTTTGTTCTCCAATACATTCCATCAAAGATCAAACAGAACTGAAACCCAAATTAACATCTTAAGATTCTAAGGGGAAACAGACGAAATTTTCCCTAAAACTTGGCCAAATTGATACATTCAGCCTGAATAGAACATACAAATATACAAAATAATATACATCAACACATATTTTCATAACTGACGTAGGATCCTCTAATGCCATATGCACAACCATGGCTCTAAATCAACATCCCAGTCCACTACATTCAATTTCATACAAGACATACCATCTAGGACTTGTACAAATCTAAAAAGCAGATAACGAAAGCAGAACTATGTCCAAAATATAAACCTGCGAAAGTAGAAATACCATTCCAACAAAATACAGAATGAGTCGTAAACATTAATACAAAATTTTCACACACAATTTAAATATTTACGTTCAAGCTAATCAGACTCCCAAAATAAGCTTTGAAGCTCCCAAAAATCTTCCTAACTAGACTTTATCTACCCTTGCTCATCCGAAATCAGCTCTAGTGTGTCATCTGGAGGGAGAAAAAATAAAAGAGTGAGCAGAAACCCAACAAGGTACCATAAAAACATGCAATTGTAATTCTTTTATGCAAAACATAAGTACAAATAAGCAAAACTATGGAAGTATTTGAAGAACAGTGACGTACATGGAAACAGGAGAAAATATAAATCAGTATAACATGCTTCGAAAATTATAAATCAGTATCAAACTCCATAGGTTCTTAA
Source organism: Nepenthes mirabilis (assembly GCA_025585075.1). NCBI lineage: Eukaryota > Viridiplantae > Streptophyta > Magnoliopsida > Caryophyllales > Nepenthaceae > Nepenthes > Nepenthes mirabilis. The sequence goes on along the minus strand of JAODPA010067748.1, from coordinate 9,563 downwards.
AAATCCATCTTTACTATCCGAAGGACCAAACTAGTAGACCTTACTAGCCGATGAGGCCAATAATCGAGGATAAATTGTGTTATATATACAATTAGAGGCCAGAAATAGCACAGAAATATCCCTTCTAGCGGGATAAGTTACAAGATTACCTCCCGAAGGCAGGCCAGACTCAAAATGCTACCCTCTAGGCTAACACCCTGAGGAATGGCGGACCACGTATAATTTCATAGACAGAATTATCCTTGATTGCTATCGTAACATTTTAAGACATGTTAGAGAATCTTACCTGACTGGATAACAATTTTAGGTCTGATTTTATTACTTATTTAACAGAACTAAATTATTCTTATCCGTATTTCTTAGTTCTTAGCTTACTGTACCTCAAAGGCCAACCAAACTCATACAGATAATCCTTCAGAAAGCTTCAGAATATCTTAGAATTTTCATCAGTAAAACTTTTCACAAAATTTTCGGGTACAAAATGTCCAACATGCTTAACAATAAGCCAAATAATATTTCCATCACTTTTCTCAAATTTTGGAACCCAAAACATCCTCAAATTTTCAAGCTAGGGTTTAGGTCAAAACTTCCAGACACAAATCGAACACAAATCGCACATTAAACAATGAAATTTGAGTTATACATCATCATATATATACATGAACATAAAATCTACTCAAGAAATCATGAGAAATACACATTAATCGTAACAAATCTTCGGCAACGGGGGTTATGGAGAATAAATACCAAAATTGAGATATTCAAAAGCTATAAAAATTGAAAACAAGATTGGAGGTATACTTGTCTTAGTCTGATCTACCGTTTTTCTTACTTGGATCGGAGTGGAACGGCCAAAATCTCCCTATTTTTCCTCCTTTCCTTTCTTTTCCTTCTCCTTTCTTTGCTGCTCCCTTCATGCTTTATATTTCTCTCTCCCCTACCCCTTTTTAAAACAAAACGAAATCAGGTCGGTAGCTGAAGTCGGGTTTACGGTTGAGCGCCTAACGAGCGCATGGCAAGCGCATCTATGCTGGAAATTGAGCTCTCCATCTTGCTCGAGTGAGCGTGTGCGAGCCCCTTTTTGGAGCAATCTATCTTTTGCGCTTGCTACTAAGCTTGAGCCAGTAGTGGGCCTAATTCTGCTGCTTGTTGAACTAAGGCAATTTTTTTACTTTTCTCAATTTTTCTTATCCCAAACCTTATTATACAAATTTAATTACTAGAATTAACTATGTTTTAGATACCTGTACCTTACAATCCTCCCCCACTTATAAAATTCCATCCTCTAAATTTAACGAAGCTACATACCTCAAGGAAACAGGGGTATTTGCTCTGGATCTCTTCCTCGCACTCCCATGTTGCTTCTTCAGGTGAATGATTTTTCCAGAGCACTTTCACAAGAAAAATAGTCTTTATATGCAACCTCTGGTCCTTTCATTTCAAAATCCCCATCGACTCCTCAATATAGGATAAATCCTTGTTGATTGTCAATGGCTCAAACCCAATGACGTGCGTGGGGTCGTGAACATACTTTCGAAGCATCGATACATAGAATACATCGTGTACATCCGCCAAATTAGGTGGTAACGCCAACCTATAAGCCACTTCCCCGATCCTCTCCAAAATCTCAAAAGGACTAATAAATGGTGGCTTCGGTTTTCTTTTCACCCAAAATCTGAATGTTCCCTTAGACGGTGACACTTTTGAAAAGACAATCTCCCACCTCAAATTTTAGCGTCGATCTTCGCTTATCTACATAACTTTTCTGCCTACTCTGAACAACCTTTAAATTTTCATAAACAAGCTTAATCTTCTCCGCTATTTCTCTAACAAACTCGGGGCCCAAAATTCTTTTGTCTCCAATCTTCTCCCAATAAATCGGCGATCTACACTTTCTCCCATATAGCACCTCAAAAGGTGCCATGTCTATGCTCGCTTGGTAACTATTATTGTAGGTAAATTCTATTAGGGCCAAATAATTATCCCGAGTTTCCTTCATGTCTAACACCGAGGCCCTTAACATATTCTCTTGGATCTAAATTATACACTCTGATTAACCATCAATCTGGGGGTAATATGCTATAATGAATTTTAATTCCGTTCCCAACTCCTTATGCAAACTTTCCCAAAACCTCAAAACAAAAATGGGGTTTCTATTAGACAAAATCGAAGCGAGCAGACCACGAAGTCTAATAATATCGTTCACATATAATTGGGCTAATTTGTCACAAGAATACGTCGTCCTAATCACTAAGAAATGGGCTGATTTTGTCAACCAATCGATGATAACCCAAATGGCATCATGGTTCTTAGGAGTCATTAGCAAACCCAATATAAAATCCATAGCGATGTCTTCCCACTTCCAACTCAGGATCGGCATTGGTTGCAATAACTTAGATGGTTTTCTCCTTTCAATCTTCAATTGTTGACACACAAGACATTTCTCCACATAAGCCGTAATATCTCATTTCATATTTCTCCACCAAAATATTTTTCTCAAATCCTAATACATTTTATTCATTCCCGGATGAATTGTATATCGAGATCGGTGAGTTTCCTTTAAGATTTTCTCCTTTAATTCCTTTCATCTGACACACACAAACGATCTCTAAACCTCCATACTCCATCAACTCAGACATTAAAATTGACTCTAGAGTCTTTATTTAAATCCCCCATAATATCCATAAGGAAAGAATCATTTACCTACTCCTTAACCTCATTAATCACCTCTGGTTGAATCTGAAGGTATGATAGAATCATCCAATCGCCCTAAAAATACCATTGAATATCAAGTTGCTTTAGATAATCTAACATCTCCATCTAATTTATCTGAACACTTGCAACAAAACTTGATCGACAGCTCTGAGTATCTGTAACCACATTAGCTTTTTCGGATTTATAATGAATTTTATAGTCATAATCTTTCAAAAAATCAAGCGACCTCCTTTCCCTCATATTAAGCTTCTTCTGCGAAAACAAATACTTTAAACTTTTATGGCTTGAATAGACAAGAAATTTCTTACCATAAAGATAATATCTCCAAATCTTTAAGGCAAATACCACCGTTGCTAACTCCAGATCATGAGTTGGGTAATTCTTTTCCTACACCTTCGGCTTTCTAGACCCATAAGCTACTACCCTGCCTTATTGCATCAACACACAATCGAAACCCGTCTTGGAGGTGTCACAATATACCTCAAAGCCACCCAAACCCTCCAGAATGATTAGTATCGAAGCGATTGTCAAGAGATCCTTCAATTCCTCAAAACTCTGATCACACTCTTCTGTCCAGTTGAACTTGGCCTCCTTCCTTATCAGCTAAGTCAAAGGCATAGCTATCCATGAAAAGTTCTATACAAATCTTTTATAATATCCTACCATATCGAGAAAGCTCCTAACCTCAGTCACTGAAGTGGGTCTATTCCTGTTAGTAACTACCTCTACCTTCTTCAAGTCTACAATAATGCCTCTATTAGAAATCACATGTCCCAAAAATATCACATTCTCCAGACAAAACTCACATTTCTTTAGTTTAGCATACAGTCTCTCCTTACAAAGCACTTGAAGTACTATTGTGATGGAACAGATATATTTTTTTTCCTCAAATGATTCCGTCAATCAGGATAGAAATAAACAGCCTATACCGTAGTTCAGAACATGCATACAATAATTATAACACACAAACACAGGATCGCAGATGCCATCTAGGACCCATATAAGATATCTATAAAAATAAGTAGCGGAAGTCGATCTAAAAATCTGCCAAAGCATTCATATTCATACCCAAAAACTCATTCATGCATACATAGATGTAATGGTCTAATTACAATTTGGTATATATATTCTATCAAGACTGCTTCCTCCGATAACTTCAAAAGTACTTTAAATCTTCAGGAATCCTTTAGATTGAACTCTAATCTTTCTCGTCAGGCTCATGCTCTATAGTCTCCTCTGGAGGAGGAAAAAACAGTAAAATAGTGAGTCGAGGCCCAGCAAGGTACATGCAGGTATGCAGTAAAATATATATGCAGAACAGAATTCAATAAAACAGATACCGTTGAATATGAAGAAATAAATGTCATAAGGAAGTAGAATCATAATACAGATGTAAAATAGAAACGATCAAACTTTGGAAATCAGAAATTATTGTTCTCATGTTTCCGAAAGTAGAAGTCGATCTTACCTCTATATTTTATAGAAATCTCATCTTTATCAATAAAGGACCCTATTAGTAGACCCTACTAGCGGAGGGGACGAATAATTGAGGATAAATTGTGTACATCTCTCCACAATCAACGGCATTAAACAGAACAGAACGGATGATCCCACCTCACGAGACCCTTCCCCAATCCAAGGGGGCGCCGGCAAGAGCAGAACATAAGCTATCCTCCTATTATAACGCCCTGAGGAGGGGCGGACCATATATAACTCCATGGACAGAGTTATCCTTGATTACCACCATAATGTTCTAAGGTATGTCGGAGAACCTAACCTGACTGCATATCAGTCCTGGGTCCATAATAACAGAATAGAAACATTTTCTTTTTATCGTTTACTGAAAGCCATTTTCAGTATCAGTCAGAAACATCACTATTAACCCTTCAGAGATTGTGTACAGATATCTTAAAGCCAATTCAAAAATCGTATACTTCAAGCTGGTTTCAAATCATAGAACTTAGTTCAAAAATCATGTACTTTAAGTCGTCTTCAAAATACGATACAAGGCCGGTTACATTTTCTTATACAGGAAGGCCGGTTTCATTTTCTTACAAAGGAAAGCCGGTTTAGATTCCATGCTTGAAGTGGCCGGTTTACATTTTCATGCTTGAAGTGGCTGGCTTAGATTTTCATCAAGGAAGGGCCGGTGTGAGGACCCGAAACCGACAACGTGCTAACTAGATGTAATTAAGATGGTTAATATCATTAAGAAGCAAAGTATGTAGTGAAAAAGGGATAGTTAAAAGTAAAAGTTGGAAAAAATACCCGAGTTCAGCAAGCAGCTGAACGGCGCCTGCTGTGCGCCCGAGCGGCTGCAACGAGCGTAAAATCCAGTGGCACCGCCGCTCGCCGTGCGCCCGCTAGGCGCTCAAGCCGAAATTCCATAACCGCCCCCGCTCGATGGCCGCTCGAGCCGCACTCAAGCCAAAATTCCAGAACTGTCCCCGCCCGCTGGCCGCTCAAGCTCCTCTCGAGCGGGAATGACCCGAAGCCCTGCCGCCTACTAGCCGCTCGAGCCATGCTGAAGCGGTGGCACAGTGTATAAAAGCGCACCCAGCCTTCTTTTCCCTCATTTCTCACGAACCTAGGGTTTTTAGTGAGAGAGAGAGGGGCGATTCTAGGAGAGAAAAGGGGAGAACGAGGCCTGGGAGTCCGAATCCGTTCGTGAGTCAGTTATAAAGGTGAAAGCATGTGTCAAGGTAAGGGTACCTCGGACATTATTTTTCATTTTTACCGATTCTCTTGTTTTAAAGTTGATGAAAATGTTGTGAAAATGATGTTAATGCATGCTTAAAGTACATGAAGCATGTTTCCTTCGATTTATTTGTTAGATTTTGTATTTATCCATGTTTATTGCAAGATTTGGCTTCGATTTCGTGAATGAGCATGAAAATGGTGTTCAATTTCTCTTGAAAAGTATGTGATGAAACCCTAGCTCAAAAATGTTGTGCAGTTTGAGTAAATTGCATGATTTAATGTATATGCATGGCATCTATGACATTAATTTCATGAAATATGCACACGTAAGAGACCGATTTGAGTCTAAAGGTTTTGGCGAAGCCCTATGTATGAAAATGAAGAGGTTTTGATGAGTTTTAACCGTAGCTTCTGTTATATGAAAGTTAATTGACATCGAAATGAAACTTCCAGTATAATTTTTTCCCGAAAATATGTACCGACCTGTACCAAGGAAATTTTCATGTACACTTAAAGTTAGCTGAAAGTATATTGTGAGAATTTGATTTCGAAAAAGGGGTTTTCTATAAAGAGATGGTTTCCGTTACAGTTAGTTTAGGACCCGGGACTGACTACAATCCGGATAGGTTCTCCGACATGCCTTAGGACTTTTCAGTGGTAATCGAGGATAACTTTGTCCATGGAGTTATTTGTGGTCCGCCCTGCCCTTGGGGCGTTACTGTCAAGAGGAATTATCGTTACCGGCCTACCTTCAGGTGGCATACCGTACCGATCCCGTAAGATGGGATACCCATATGACAGTTACTGGCCTTAGATTGTGTGGAGTGAATACAATCTATCCTCGATTATTCACCCCCTCAACTAGTAGGGTATACTGGCAGGGTCTATACCGATATGTTACGAAGTACTGTTTACTGTTTTACCAACATGTTATGTTACCATACCGATTACCGAATATGAAGTACCGATTATCGAATATGAAATGCTGATTACCGATATGTTATGTACTGTTTACCGTTTATCGTACCGATTACCGATATGTTATGTTACTGTTTACCGTTTACTGTATACCGATTACCGATATGTTATGTTGCTGTTTACCGTTTACCGTACCGATTACCGATTTTGAAGTATTGTTTACCGTTTGCCGAGTATCGATTTCTGTTTGCTGTTTACTGAACACTGTACACCGACTACTAATTTCTGATTCTGAAGTATAGTACTGTCAAGGTATGTGTTCTCTATTTCTTGGATTGCATTCTGATTAACCGTTATATTTATGTATAGTTATATGACTGTTCTGCATTACTATTTTACTACTCATGTGCATGTACCTTACTGGGCCTCGACTCACTATTTTGTTGTTTTCCTCCTCCAGATGAGATAATAGAGCTATTACCTGACGAAAAAAAGTAAACCGAGAGGAGTTATTTGAAGACTTTTTAAGGACCGTAGCATTAAAACTATTTTGGAAGAGCCTGTCGATGTAAAGGCTTAGCTAGAAATGTAATTTTTGTATACTAATCTTATGATTATTGATGTTTTAGAACATGTGAATTTTGTAAATGAAATCATATGTTATGTATGACTGTAAAAAGGAAAAGTTATGCTTCTGTAGGTTGTTAGTTTAACTTTTGCTCTAAACTCTGGATTTATTATACAGGTCCTAGACGGCATCTCGTTATTGAACTGTTAGTGTAGCTAATATTTTTATGGATTTGTGCCATTGATGGCACATGTGATCCCGTGTATGCTTGTCGTAGGAGATTGTGGACCATGGATAGTTGTATGCTTGTACTGGATAATCATACGGGTTATATTTTGGGTTTTTCATCCTATTACAAAAGAGACTCTGCCGAAATTTCTGCAGAAGTCTTGCCTTGTATTTTAGTACCATTAATCCTGTTCCTATCTTGACGGAAGCTTTTGAGAAAAAAAATTATCCGTTCCGTCACATTTGGTATCAGAGAATTGAAATACCTTAGGAATTGATCAACCAAAAAGCGGAAGCATAGGTTTGAATCTATGTACTGAATTCCTATAGGAATAGGTCGAGAGAAAGATAGTGTGCCAAGACACCTTCGTGTTTGAATTTGACCGGTATCAATAGGGTTTTTGAACTGATCAGTGTTGATTCGAAGCCTAAATTAATTAATCACGATTTGAGGTTTAAGTTTGATCGGCCATGAATTGAAGTTCTTAGGTTAGCATTTCGCTAAGAAGGGTTGCCTGATCAACCTAACAAATGCAATGAATAGGGTGGAGTTAGCAGCTCAAGGTTTGTAAATTGGAGTGAATTCTTGGGCGTATCAATTCTTAAGATGATAATTCATAATTGTTTTGGGAATGCTTAAGTGTATGGACTTTTGGGTAGCCCCAAGTTATATTGAGGTTGCAATGTAAAATCTTAGACTTAGAATGATGCTGTGGTGACCCCCATGCCTGGTAGAAGATATGGTGTGTTGCCCCATGCTAGATAGGAGGTGGCGTCGACCTTGGTTGATTGACATAAGAAAGATCATGGGTCTTGAGGATTGAGAGGCATTTCCCTATGTGTTTAGGGAAGCTCTTTGGGTGAATGGCTTGTGTCGGTAAGACTTTCAGGGACATGCTTCAATAGTGGTTGGCTTGATCGTAAGATTGAAAGATGTCTTTATTCATGGACAGGTGGTGAAAAGGCTTAGTGTTTTAAATCAGGGTCCTAAGGTATTAACTCAATGTGTTAATGTCACCTGTCGTGACGGGAGGTAAGGCTCTTGGGTTTAATATTGTGATCTGGTGTCGTTTTGGAGATTACGAGCCCACATTGCATTGTATTTTGAGTTATGTGTGATTGGCGGACATAGGTTTTGTAGTAGCGGCAAAGGTAATCTAGTATTCGGAAAGGTAAAAGGATGTATCAAAGTGAATGTTCAAGTAAAAATTTTGGATAAATGCCTTCCCGAAGAGACTTTGGGACTATGACCTAAGTGTAAATAGCATGGTCGCTGGATTAAAGATAGTTCGTATCCTCTGCCCTAGCAGTGAAGAAATCCAGTGCCATGGAATCAGAGTTGGGTGGTGATGGTGCATGAGGGAATATGTGGATTGCCGAGTTTGAAGATGAGATTTCTCTATTTTGATGTCCCAACACTTGTATCGTTGGGATTCTGATTATGGATAATTTTGTGATTCCTAAGTTTGTTTCATTAAGGATCTAATTTTGATATAGACGGTATTAAGGTTGTGACGTTTTCCTTGAGTTGTAGATGCGATTGGTTGAGTCGACCGAAGTTGTATTAGTAAGTGTATTATGCCTTGTAATTGAATTGTGTGATTTTGGGAATGAATTTGAGCCGACTAAGGTATTAAATCTTAACCTGATCTTAATAATTGTTCGATCGGCAAACTGCAGTGCTAATATGATTAGACTGGTAAAAGATAACATCTGGCTATTAGGTTGTGGGATTTGAAGCATGAGTTGAATTGATCGAAGAATCAGGAAATTGATGTTGTCCTTCTTGTAGAGTATTTAACGAGAATCTGCATTAAGTCTAATTAGTATATGCGGCCACCTCTTGAAGTTATTTTGTGGTCATTGAGGAGCTTCGGCCGTGTGACTAATTGAAGATGATTATAGAAGGAAGATTAGGTTGGCTTATCTGATGACCGATAATTCGAGGTTGTGTCAAACTCAACGGCGATCGTTGAGAGTTTTAGGCTTTGGTATCATTGTGAAATACTGTGACGAACCAGGTTATTTTCCTTAAATAACCTTTCGTCAATAAAACTTCATTAGTGTCCAGAGTTTTCTCTGACTAGACAAAAGACCGAAATACAACGTGGTTAAATAGGTTAATCATACTTTACATAGGATCTCACAATTTGCCATCTTATTCATGGCTTCAATACAGTATTCTGGCCGTACTGTAATAGACCTAGAGAGATGCCATCTAATAACCTCAATCGTGAAACATCAAAACAAAGTGTGGAAGCATACTATAATACCATAAACTGCGGAAGCATAATAAAACCATAAAAAAAACAACCATAAATCATACCTAACCCCGAGTGGCTGTTCATATCAAATTCGATATTCAAATCTTTGTTGCTCTAGTTTGTTTAATCCTGCCAAGCAAGCCTTTCCTTGTTCTATCTAAATGCTTTCA
>JAODPA010067747.1:0-10462 GCA_025585075.1 Nepenthes mirabilis | reverse complement strand
GGGTTCAAGGAAGCCGGAAAGCAGGAGGGAGGAGAGTCGACCGGCGCCATGGGCGCCGGCAAGAAGGTTGAAGGCGGGCTAATCGGGGTTTGAAAATCGGGTAGAAGCATTGGAGACAATATCTTGCTGGCACAGGACTTACTCCACAAATACCACCTCAATAAGGGGGGAGGGGCCAACAAGGAAGGGGAGCGTAGGTTGGAGGCGGGCGGCGATGATCTTTGAAATGATCTTATAAATGACATTGCAGCAAGTGATGGGGCGGAAGTCGGAGACCTTTGAGGGAGATTTGATCACTGGAAATGTGAGAGAACAAAAACTGTTATGCTCGCGTTTGCTGATGACTTGATGCTCTTTTCCAATGCTGATGTGTATTCAGTCCGTCTACTTCAAGATTGCCTTGAGGAATTTTAGGGAGTATCTGGACTTTTCGCGAATAAAAACAAAAGCGAATTTTTTGTTTGCTCTACTGATGATAGTCTTACCCGGGAACTGCAGGACATTATTAGTTTCAAGTTGGGGAAGCTCCCTGTCAAGTATTTGGGGGTCCCCCTCATTACTTCGCGGTTGTCGGTGGCGGATTGTAAGACATTGATTGATCGTGTTAGGCAGCGAATAAATTCGTGGACTAACAAACTTCTATCCTTTGGGGGCAGACTTCAATTGGTTCGGTCTATCCTTTCTTTGATTCACCTATTTTGGGCATCTATTTTTATTATTCCAAAATCTATTCTGAAAATCATGGAGGGTTATATTCGCCGATTTTTGTGTCACGGATCTATTACTGGGGGAACAACAGCGAAAGTGGCGTGGGAGTAGGTTTGCAAGCCTCGATCTGAAGGTGGCCTGGGCATTCATAATCTGCAGAACTCTAACAAGGCCCTGATTTCTCATCTATTATGGAAGATTATTACAAAGGATCACAAATCTATCTGGGTCTCATGGATTTATGTGAATAGATTAAATGATAGGTGTATTTGGACAATTAAGGTGCCAACTAGCACTTCCTGGTGCTAGAGGAAGTTGTTAAAACTTCAACATGCTATTAGGCCCTATATCAAATACAGGATTGGAAATGGGGTTGATACATTTTTATGGCTAGATAACTGGCATCCGAATGGCCCCCTTGCTGATTTATATTCCTCAAGGCTGATGTCTGTGACGGGGCTGCCTTTGGATTCAAAGGTTGCGTCGATTGTGGCTAATGGAAATTGGAGGTGGGCGAACCCATATGATATCGAAGTGGATCAGATTATTTGCGACATGCCAGATTACTGCCCGGATCCAGATAGGAATGATTTAGTTAGATGGACTGTGGATCCCAAAGGAATCTTTACCACCCGATCTGCTTACCGCCTTTTCCAAGGAACTGCGGCTAAATGTGAATGGTCTTTTATCGTATGGGGTCCTTCTCATATTCCCTCTCATGCGTTCACTCTTTGACTCGCCATCCTTGGCAAGCTATCCACGATTGATAGATTGGGTAAATATGTGAATCTGGTTAATATGTGCATCCTCTGCAAGATGTCTGGAGAATCTCATGATCATCTGTTTTTTGGATGCCCTTTTTCCAGCGAAATCTGGAGCATTCTCTGTCCCCTGGCTAGATTTTCCTGGCCCTTTCAGGATTGGAAGAGGAATATTGAGTGGGTGTCTGGGAGCTGGAAAGGCAAGAATGCCAGGTCACTCTCTTTTAGGCTTACTCTTGCTGCTGCAGTTTACTTTTTTTTTTGGTAAGTAAGAGATTTAGATTAATGGGAGAAAAGAATTACTGATTAGGATTTATCACCAAATGTTATTCCGACTTGGGGATAAACCTAAATAGCTAGGGCATGCCCGAGCACTTTGATACAATAGATGAAACCTACTAAAAGATAAAATTGCAGGAATTCATACAATACTAGACAACCACACAAGATGGTTCCTAAACAAGGAGCATGCCAATCCATGCCAAAACTTTTAATGTCAGCAACAAAATGTAGCCAGCAGCTAATCAGCCAACAGCCAACATATTTCCAACTCAAGATGAGCTTCGTCTTCAGGAACCGGGAGCAACAGCAGCGAGTCCCCATCGGAAAAGGTCAGCATACACATCAACAATGAAAGGCACCCGACCAGCAGCTCAAAACGCATCATACCAATGCTGGAAATCACCTTGGCAGCTGCATCAGAGCCCCATCCCAGTAGCAACTTCCAGCCGCAGCTTCACAGCCCTGCACCAGCAAGGCACACAGGCACCGAACCACAACAATCCAGACAGTAGCACAGGAGCTGAACTAGCATCAGTTGCAGCACCCAGACCCAAAATACATGCCATCTGCCAAAGCAAAAACTCGTCCAAGAATATGAAAGACCAATACAGGTCAACCAATTCCCTTTCAATTTCAGGGACAACTGATTATCTGCAATCTCAGCATCAAAAGATGCAACAAACCACACTCCAACAGCATGCAATAACAAAATCCAGCACCAACGAGCAACAGGCAGAGCATAAAGAGTCAGCAGCATAGCAATTACCATGCCCCAAATCTCCAGATCCACCAGCCACCATCGGTGCCAGGGGCAGTGAACCAACCATCACCAGAAGGCACTATCAGCTACTCCAGATGCAGAGGACGGAGCATCCGCAAATTTAGCAAGCAAGATTGCAGAAAAACGATCTCGAGATAGAAGATAAATCCAATGTCCCTCAATCACATTCTGGCCGCAGCAAAGGATCAATAAAGCCAGAGGAGGCATGATTCAAACTTTGCAGCAAGCCATACATAAGATGAAGCTGCAGCACGGCAACAACATCAATACACAGGCTGAAAGCCAGACAAGTAGTCCAAAGGACTGCAACACAATCACCACAATTAAGTATCTCACAGGCAGGGCATCACCTCAAACAAGAAGAAGAGGCAACAGCCCACCGGAAGCCCAATCGCAGAAGCCATTAATGCAAACAGGCATCCCACCCCATAAGGCAGCGACCACATAGACAGCAACCAGCAGGAGCTCGACTCAACATCCAGCCACTGCAGCCAAGATAACACTATCGGATCACCAATCCTCAGCCAGAAAGCTCCACCCAAAGCAGCACGGGCACCCGAAACCCAACCAACAATGGTGATTCATATTAGCAGAGGAAAGCCAATCCAACAGCCCAAGACCTCAGGCACAGGAAACCGAGCAGAGAGCGAGACCCCCCAGGAAGCCAGTGGAAGCAGCTCCCGAAGCCACAGATCAGAACGTTCAGAGGCATCCAACAGGGCCACGACCGGCACAATCGGGCAACGTTCAAGCAGCACCAAACCAGCCAAAAACTCTTCAACCGAAGACGAGCCTTCGCCTCACACAGAAGGCGAGAAAATATGGTCAAAATCGCAGGCAACACCGAAATCTTCGAGGTCGCCGAGGCCGACAACACCAGAGCATAGAAGCCGGGTGACGGGGGGGCCGGGCAAGCAGCCGGGAGGCCGGCCATGGCAGGCACCGGAGCTGCCTGGCACCCAAGTCAGAACCGTCGAGGACGACGCCGAGCAGATTCAAGATTCGAAAACGAATTTTGAAAATCGCCCTGTCAGAGCAAAATTGTCAGAGCGAAATTGACTGCTTGAGTGATGCTTTGGTTTACTGCTGCAGTTTACTTCATTTGGAAAGAACGCAACCGAAGAATCTTTGATGAGGCCAAGGAAAGGACTTCTAATCATATCGCTAACATCATAATTGAAGCCGTTCGGAGGAAATTAGAGATAAGTATCAAGGGTGATGATTGCCACACCAGGAACGTTATTGCGCGATGGAGTCTATCGGTTGATACAGCGGAGTGAAAAGCTGGAGTGTTTTATGCTCCAGCTTTGAGCTTAAAGTCCGGAGTTTAATTGCTCCCTTTTGTTCGAGGTAGCCTTGTGCTTCTTGGCGGGCGGAGTGGCGTTGTTGTTGAATCCGGTGGAGTTGACTTCATTTGTCGCTTTTTGGCCGGAGTGGTTTTCCCTCATAGGCCGGAGTAGATGTGCGTGAGATGAGGCCGGAGTGGCTTTTCTTTCGGAGTGCCTGTGATTCCGGAGTGATTTCCCCAAAAAAAAATCGGAGTGCTTTTTTTCGGAGTTCTTTTTGCCAGAGTGCATATGTCCGGAGTGCTATTTTCCAGTGTGAATTTTTGCCGGAGTGAAATTTGCTGGAGTTCATTTTGCCGGAGTGCAATCTTCCGGAGTACATTTTGCTGAAGTGTAATTTTCCAGAGTGCTTCTTTAGCTGGAATGCTCTTTGTCTCCTTGGACGGAGTGGCGTGGCCGGAGTGATTTTCTGCGATCTGGACAGAGTGACCTCTCGTTGAATACTCGATGTGTGTGTCCTTTTTCAGAGTGTATTCTTGTCTCCTAGGACGGAGTGGAATGGCAGCTCCGGAGTAAATTCTCTGCCTAATTGGACGGAGTGTGCTGAATTGTTTTGTTTTCCCGGAGTGGTATGCAGGCTTCATGGACGGAGGGGTCTTAGGTTTTTTTGCAGTCTCAGTAATTACATATTTCTGTAATTTTCCTTTATGACTTGTGTCATGTGTTTAGGGGTTTCCCTTTTTTCTCTGTGTCTTTTTCCAAGTCGGCAAAACACTTGGTAAAAACGCAGTCTTTGTACATTTTAATTTAATTTAATGCTATTAATTACTTACCAAAAAAAAAAAAGAAACCGGCCACATAAAATCCAAATCGGCCAATAGTCGACATCGGCAAATGGAATCAGCAATTGAACTCGGCCACAGTAAAGTCCACCAGTGGGTCCAGCAGCAAAGGTGGCACCCAGCAAGTATATGGCTGAAGTTCAAACCCGCCAGCAAAACGAAAATGTTCATCAAGGACAGCATCCGAACAAAGGAGCTATGAGTAGGCCATTCTGCGGCAGCATTGAACTGCAATCAACAGGATGCAACAGCAGTAGCACAGTTCCCAGCTGTGACCAAACAAAGCTTCATCCAGCATTAGGAACACCAGCCTTCATCATGGGTTAAATGGGCTTTCTTTCTTCAAAAAAAAAAAAAAAAACAGCATCATGAACCATTTACAGCCAAAGAACAAGCCAGAGGAATGGCCAGCTGATCAGGACCACACCAACCCTGAAGCATAGGGCCGAAATTCAAAGCCGCTAGTAGCAGGACAACATCAGAACACAGCAGCTATCAGCAAGAAAACTGCACCAGCAATGAACCGCAAGCAATAGGATGCTACAGCAACTGTATCCACTTCCAACAGAAAAAGAAATCAACAACACCAAAGAATACCAACTGCTAGATTCACCAGCGTCCATGCATCCCAATCACCTCAGCAGGGAGAGACCAACAGCAGGCGCCAGCAGAAGCAGAGACCAGTGCTCAGTATAGGCACAAAGGCACCATACGCAGCAATTCTCAGAAATAGGAGATCAAGCAAGAATCAAGCTATAACCCATGAGAAAGAACCAGCAGCTCCACTGAAGAGCCCTTTCTACATCAAGCAGAGAACCAGCCAATTGTGCAAACAGCAACATCACCTTAACAGATCAGCTCCATCACCACAACAAAATCCCTCACGAGGCCTGATGGTTAAAGATCCAAAAAATCATATAAGGGCAATCACCCATCAACATCTGGACAGCAGCCAGGCAGCATGCAGGGCTACAGCACAAAATTCACATCAAGCACTTGTCCTACATATTTATTCAAGCCAAAAAGCACTCCAAGACAGAGCATGCAGCAGCACATAAGTTGGATTAAAGCAGAAGATCAAAACCATGGTCCCAGGAGCAAGACCCAGTCAAAAAAACCCAAGCAGCATGATCCTAAGAGCCAGAAGTGCCCCAGGATTTCTTAGAGGCAGCTTTTTTCTTTTTCCTTGTCTTAGAAATCTTCCAATCAGACTCCATACCCCGCAATTCATCTACCAAAGAGGAATTCGAGGAATATTTCAAAGAATTCCTCTTGATAGAGCTAGGAGTATGCAAATACTCATCCAAATCAAAAGGGTGATGGTCAGTCCCGGAATCAAGGGAGTTAGGAGCCAAATCCTTAATCTGATTATCAATGGAATCAACCAAACATCTGGAGCCATCCAAAAGGCAAGCTTGGTGCCCATTGTCAGCAGGTGAGTTTGAAGAAACACACTCAAGCTGGTTACTGTCATCAGTATCCAATTGGGAGGGCAGAGAATCCTGATTTACAGGCCGAGAGACCTCCATAACAGTAGGGAGTGGAACATCAAAAGTGCCACCGGACACCAAAGAGGTCTGTACATCAACAGAGACCTGGGAAGAGGGATCAGTGATCACCAAGGAGGGGCAGTGGCCAGAAAAACCCTCAGCGTCAATTGGAACCTCGTTCAATTGGCAACCAATATCCACATGAAGGTGAGATGTGGAGGAAAGGACTGAGACCGGAAGCATTGCAACAGGGGTTCAAGCTTTGGAGTCCATAGGGGGTTAGAGAGAGAAGCTCTCGCTTCTCTCTACTTGTCAAATTTCTTTTTGAAATTTGAACTCGTTTTCAGTGGAGCTCGCCGGGCGGCGCCGGAGCCGGCCACGGCCGGTCTCCTGGCTGCTCCGCCAGGTTGCCTCCCATTTTCCGTCTCCAGCTCTCTTCCTGTCCAGACCTCAGATCTGGCTTCGTCGGCATCCTCTGAGGCTTCGATTGAGGCTGTGAGCTCGGGCCGATACCCCCACCATTGTCCGTTAAGAATGATTCCTCAGAAGCTTTGGCTTCTCTCTAGAGAGCCTTTCAAATTTCAAACCTGAAATTTGAGGCCTTCGTTTCTTGTCGCCGCCGGCAAGTTTTGTGGTACTGTCAGTTTCTCCCACCCTCATTGTGTCCGTAAAGGACGTCTCACGCTCGCTGTTGTGTTTCTTCTCTGGTGTCTCTGATTGGGCTGTTGGCTATTGCAAGTTGGCCCTTTTCTTTGACTGCCGTAGCGATTCCTGCCTTGGTGCCTGGTGCTCGAGACGGATCTGCTTGGGGTTGTTTTTGCAGAAGTCCTCACCCTTCAGATGCAGTTGTTCCAGAGAGAAGCTT
Source organism: Nepenthes mirabilis (assembly GCA_025585075.1). Taxonomy (NCBI): domain Eukaryota; kingdom Viridiplantae; phylum Streptophyta; class Magnoliopsida; order Caryophyllales; family Nepenthaceae; genus Nepenthes; species Nepenthes mirabilis. The sequence goes on along the minus strand of JAODPA010067747.1, from coordinate 3,447 downwards.
TGGATTTCTCTCTGGGTATTCAATTTTCAATTTTCAAATTTAAAATTTCAAAATTCAAATTTAAAATTTGACTTTCTGCGGGTTTCTCGCCTCCATGGATTTGGGCTGGGCTTCCGTGCCCTAGGCCGTTGTGGTTGTTAGGGCTAACTGTCCCTGTTTCTGGCTCAGATGCGAAAGCTTCGGATCTATTTTGGGTAGATCTTCCATGCTTGCTTAGTTGCTGGTGGCTTGCTCTCTTGCTGTTTTCTCGATACATTGATGCTGTATGAGGTTGTTGCTCGTATTGCGCATCTGGCCTTGTTATTCTGGACGTGCCAGGGTGTCTATGTTATTGGATGGTTTCTTTGCCCGGAGGCCGATTTGGCTTTGCTAGCCGATTTGGGATGGAAACCGATTTTGCTTTGGGGCCGATTTGGATTTGATGAGCAATCCGATTGTGACCTGAGGCCGAGTAGGAATGCTGTCTTGGCATGTCAATTGCCAATTTGGAATTCAGGTTGCTGATTGGGCATGAGGCCAGTTTGGCTTCGAGGCTAGTTTGGCGTTGCTGACATGGCATGTCAAAGTGCGCCCGCTTCTCTCTACTTTTTCAAATTTCATTTTAAAATTTGAACTCGTTTTCAGCGGTGCGTAGGTTTTCAAACTCGGCGCTGCTGTTTTGGGAGCCCGACGGCACCGGAGCCGGCCATGGCCGGTCTCCTGGTTGCTCCGTCCGGTTCCCTCCCGGTTTTTCGTCTCCTCCTCGTAACATTTCCAGTCCTCAGTTCTGGCTGTGTCGTCCTTAACGGCCTCTGAGACTTCGTTTTTGGCTGCGAGCTCAGTCCACTACTCCCACTTTCAGATTGGGATGAAGGATTTTGCCCGTTGGCCTATCTCTTCGTCCGTTGAAGCTGATGGAGCTGTCGGGGCTGTGGCTCTGCGTCCTCTGAGGTTTCGGCGGCGTCTCGTTTTGCTCTCACAAGATCGATTCCTCTTCTCCTTGGTCTGAATCTAGGGTTGTGTGCTTGAATCGATTCTCCCATTCAGATTGGGTTGAAGGCTCTGGCTTCAATTTGGGATTCTTCCGGGTCTTTCGTCTTCGATGTCATCTGGGCGTCTATGCCCAGTTCCTAGGTTTCCTCTGATTTGATTGCTGGCTGGATCTAGGTGCTGCTTGTTGGGCCTGGTGCATTTGAATGTCTGTGCTACTGGCTATGAAGTTTCTTTGCCTGTGTGTTCCACCCTGTTGGACGGTTTGGGGGATGTCGTGCAACTCTGGCTTGGATCTATTAGGTGAGGCACTGAAGAGCTAGTCGTGGATCTGTTTGGATGCAAGTAACCCTTCGGATGCAATGGAGATCCTTCAGTCTGCTGCCTTTTTGTGAAGCTTTGTTCGGTTTGCAAATGCGCCTTTCAATGATGCTATTACTTCTGCTGTGGGTTGCTGTTCTGAGATTTTGCATAGTTGTTTTGCTGAATTTGATGGTGTTGGAATTTGGCTTGCCCTGCTCTTGGCCTGCTGCTGGTAGACTCGTTTCCGATTTAGCCTAACAGTGGCCGATTTCATTTGCCCATATGGTAAGTAAGTGTGTATTTTGGATTAATGGGAGAAAAAATTACAAAAGATTATGTTATAACTCCAAGTTTTTTGACTTGGTGTTATAACATAAAACGCTAGGGCATACCCCGAGCAACTGGTACATCAGAGAAATCCTCAACATACTGAAGAGGAGTTATCTAGCAAGAGGGCATAAAAAACACTTTCGTTACATATACCCGAGAAGACCGGAAGAATCGTCCGGATCTGCCGGCAACCCAAAGCACCCTAGTTTTATAACAGCAAGGGGCACATGGCAACTGCACATAAACGTCCTCTGTACAAACCTGGAGTTACCATCAAATCCGCATCGATCAGCACAAGTAATGCCTGATAAATTTTAGGGCATATACTGCCCGCAAACAACCGGTGGAACCAACAGCAGCAAGGCCGGACCGCCATTCTCATGCCCACGCAAGAGCACATCAGCCGGATTTCAAAAGACTTGGACATCCATTCCAGCCTCTGCTACATAGAGGGATGCACCAACTACTACAACAAAGCTTCCAAAACTGAAAATTGGCAACTGAAGCCAACGTTTCACCAATCAGCAACATCATGCTGCTAAGGCCTTCCTTTTACCACCTTTTTGTTTTTTTTTTTGGTAAGCACCTTCCTTTTACCACCAATTTTCAACACAAGCAGATAACCCGGCACCAGGAAATCCAGGACTTACAAGGCAAATCACTTACAAAGCAAAAAACAATCAGCTACAGCCAATACAATACAGCAAATGCCACACCAATCAACAATATACTGCTACAGGCACGCTGCAGTAACATGGACAGCAACTCACTATTAATGCAGAGTTGGAATCAGAGAGCCCGGCAGCATAGTACCATCACTTCAGTAGCAAAATCAGCATCAAAAGTTACAGCATACGACCTCCCACCAGAAGGAAATTCAAATCAGCGAAAGACCATCTGCTGTCTTCCAACCAGCGCCATTTGATGACACCCATCAGACAAGGCCATCGCCAGACATAGCCATCTGATAATCAGCAGTTCGGCCCATGGCACACCTGCATCCGCATACCAATAATGACAGCAATCTTCGGACCAAAATAACCACGATCCAGCATTTCAACAGGTAGAAAGAAACCCCATAACACAGCCGCATAAGAAAATGAGCTTCACTTGAGAAAATGTCAAGAAGGAAGGAAGCAAGCAGACCAGCACATAGCACGAAACTCAACCAAACAGCAGCATTGAACGTTGAAGCATAGCCTCGAGCCAACAAGCTAGCAGTACATCCCACAAGCTGGAAATAACTATTCCTAATCCGTTTGATCCTGCTTCACATCCCACTCCTTTTTTTTTGGTAAGCAAGTATTTTGGATTAATGGGAGAAAATTACAAAATTAATGTTTAATCGCCAAGTATCTTGACTTGGGGATGAAACATTATCTGCTAGGGCATACCCCGAGCAACTAGTACAATCAAAGGTACACTATAGCCTCTAAGAGGCCAACTTTCTACAAAATCAACAATAAAAGCAGTACATCACATTCAAAAGACAGTACAGCCTCTAAGGGACCAAATCCAAACCGGCAGCAGATGCATCAGGACCACGTCTGCAAACCGGCTAAAAACAATCCAGCGTCTAGCCACGATGTAGGAATTCAAACCGGGGCCAAATGGATCAGAAGCAGAATTCACAATCCATTCCGGCAAGTTTCCCTGAACCAACCGGTTTGCAAACTAAAGTGAAACCGGCCAGAATCCATTCCGGCAACACCGAGCAGACAGAATGCATAACCTGGAGAGCTCAATCCACGTCAGCATAGTTTCCATACCGGCAAAACCAAATGTGAAACGGCAATGCATAGCTGAGCACACGATCTCCAAACCAGCATAAGATCCTATGCAAGC
>JAODPA010067746.1:0-10462 GCA_025585075.1 Nepenthes mirabilis | reverse complement strand
ACAATTACAAAATTGGAATTTTATTCAAACCAAAAATTTGATCAAAGTTTATGAAAACCTGTCAATAAATATCGAGGATTGAAGACACAGGTTGGGATGTTTTTTTTTCATCCCAACACAGTTATTTGTTTGAGTAGCGAGGGCAACAGGTACGACCGATCGGAAGACAATGGTGAAAACGGTCGTTGGGGAGGAAACCCAACTCCAACTAGCCGAGCTTCGCCTTTCTCAATCTGGGATTTTCGCTCAGGTCTTCTCTCTCTCTCTCTCTGAGCGCTTAATTATTGGAAAAATTTCTGAATTTTTGGAGCAATCAATAATATCCTAACTGGACAGGTGGGGTTAGTGATAGGGAAGCTCAGTTCCATATTGGACAAAGGCTTTGTGTTCGACTTGATCCCAACGCCTCCCAATGATGCTGGAGAACCCCCGTGTTCCCTTGTCGACTCCTTCAAAGACGTGGACAAGAAGAAGGGTTCAAAGGCAAAATCTTCAGCCGATTCTTCATCTTTGGTCATCGATGAGGGTTGGGTCACCGAACACGCACGCCAGGTATAATATGAAATTAATTGCTATTTATAGTTGTTTTTCCTTCTTTATCTTCAAAAATCAAGCTACAATTTGGTGATTAGTTTGTGGAATTGAATAAGTTCCCCTCGATTCACTGAACCATTGTTTAACTGGAGCTCTGAATTTGGGCTGAAGAGATGGGATTGGGAATAAGGAGGTTTAAATGTGAATAAGTAAATATGTAATCTATCCCCAAGTAATGGTTGTTTAGCAAATTGGTTGAAGGAAGGAAGAGGTCAACTCTCAAAAGCAAATCATTTAGGTGAATTGGGTGTCGCTTGTGGAGTCACTGAAACAATTAACTGGTATAGTTGAGGGAGCCATCGTGTTGGTAAAGTTATCGCCAAGTGACATGGCTGTCACTTATTCGTATTAAATAGCCTCTTGTATAATACAAAATAAGACCATGTTTGATAGACTCGAAGTAATCCTACCCTTTTCCGGAACTTTCAAATAGCATGATATTTTGTGCATTGAACTGCCTTTTCTTCTTAGTTCAGGGGCCTACAAAGAAATTAGCTGTTGGATTGTTAGGGAAATAAACAGTTAAGATAAATTTGCTAAATCAGGAACCATGTGGAGCAAATAGTTATTCAAAGATGGAAAGCTTGAACTTGCAAGTGTGCACGAGCTTCTTCATAGAACAACAAATAGTTTCTTGATCTTTCCTGCTATTTTCTTTCATGACAGAAATTAGGATAGGGTAAAGCATGGTTTAGTTTTGTCTATCAAAATGGATTCCAGGCTTGTGATGGAATTGAAGAAATTTGTCTGTCAAAAGATTCGTGGAGCCAAGCCATATCAGGGATACAATGTGTAAATCTGGGATCATTTCCTTCACCACCTTGAAATTTATGCCTAGGAAGTGCAATATTGTGCCTTGTTTGTCTGTGTGTGTGTGCGGGAAGAATAGAGAGATCCATATTAATTTTTTTAATTATCATTTTTGTCCTACCAGGTATCTCGCATGCTTGTCGGTGGCATTAGGGTGATTGGCATTTACGTATGGATTGGCGAGAGCACCTTCAAGAATTCAACAATAACCCTTTGCCAGGTAATTTTCCAGCCTCGACAGTTAATTTGTTTGTTTCATAACTGTTGTTTGGAGAATCTACTGTCCATAAATTATGTTCATGTTGCAGAAAATTTTTAGGGTTCCTAATGATCCGTTGTTTTTATTATAGACACTTATTTACTTCGCCAAAAAAACTGCTCTTCTCCCACGACAATAAGCAGTTGAATCTTTGAGCAGCTTCAATTCTCATTCCTACATTTTTTACTCCTGCTATGATATTACCTAGGTGATTTACTTGCTAGAGTTTTGCTTGCAGACTGTCAAGGGAGTCGCAGAAGCAGCTCCTTTGTCAGCAAGTGATTGGGATGAGAGATTGCTGGTTCACATATGTTACAGTCCTAGAAGGTAATTTCTTCTGTTGTACTGATTCAATGAAGTACTATTTCACAATCACTCATATTAACCGGAATTCTTTATGTTCACCTTGAGTAGGTGGACATGTCGAAATTGCTCCTTGGCTTCAAATATTACATCAAGCCATCTCCGACCTTGTGATTTCAAAATGGGAAAGGTCTTGGGTACTCTTCAAGCATTTAGGTGCATGTACAATTTTGATATGAGGTACTATTAAATATTTTCTACATCGTGTGGTCCATTATCTTAATTATTGTGTCCATAACTGATTGTTTTGTTATTGGAAAATTTGGATAGTCCTTAGCAATTATAGTTTTGACCTTTTATGTTACAGAAAACTAAATCACACAAATCTTTAATACATGCAAAGAACATTCATCTTTAGATATTACAAATATAAAATACCAATAGTCATTCAGCATCACAATATACGCGATAAAAAAAGTATAGAAATAAATTAACATAGAATGCGGTGCTGAAGGAAAACTTCAAGAACCAAACAACTCTTGAGTAAAACGTTTTGAACTTCTCAAGCTAGTCAAAATAAATCTACTATAAAAAAGTCAATTTATAGATCAGGTGGTGCAATTGTGCAACCTTTTAGCTGATTTATTCATGAAATGTGATCCCTACTAAATAGCTCCTCAGACTTGCTTCTCAGTAATGAAATTGAGCACCTTTTAATTTTTTCTTGGACTTATAATTCTTTGTCTTATGAACAACTAACACTTTTGAAACTTAAAGATTCAAGCCACCGACGCAACTTTGAAACAAATGTTTAATGATAGTAAAATAATTTGGATGAGAAAACCTTGACTTTTGGATCATAAATAATGAATGAAAATTTGCCATTTTTCTTCTCACTTCTCTAACTCTCCTTTTCTTATCTTTTCACATGACTGATGGCTAAGTCATGAGAAAGGAATCTATTTATGAGTGAAGTTAAAAACGAAGGTTCAAAAACGCAGAATTGCGAATTTTGCACATTGTTGTTTAAGCTGGCATTCTCTAACTCTCCATTTCTTCTCTTTTAACATAGGTGACGGCTAGATCAATAGAAAGAAGTCTCTTTATAAATGAGGATGAAAACTAGAACTTAAATTTGCAGAATTGTGAAGTTTGCACATCAGCATTTGAATGCTAACTTGAACACTAGTTTGAATGCCAGCGCGCATGTGCGCAAATTAATGGTGTACGTGCACATTCCGTTCTATTAGTTTGCGCGTGTGCGGTCCCAAAACATGCATGCACAACTCATTCTATTGAATTGTGCATTTGCACGATCTAAGGGCGCACGTGTGCGACCCATTCTGTTATTTTCTGGGACTGCATATGAACGGGTAAGCTGGGACTGCATATGAATGCGTAAGCACACCTTTGCACATTCTGAAGACTTTTGAGTGCTGGTTTTTTTCAGCTTTGATCAGAATATCTTGAGTTACACTGGATTCCAATTAATAAATAAAAATACTCAAATATAATTTGATTGGGACCAAGTTTTGTCACAGAAATAATCTAATAAAATAAACCTAATAGTTATAATCAATTATTTCTACATTATTCTATATGCTGTAAGGCTATACTTGGTCTGGACTGTGGAGCAAAGTAATCCCTATTCTATCATGAAGATCTCCATGTAACATCCCTAATACGAGCTGCATCATGTCCCCAGTAGTCACCTTCCCCATTCGAATAATGTTAGAATCCTTGAGTAAACACTGCTCCCCCTTCCCATAAAAATTGTTCTCTGACTTTTTTCTTTCTCCTTTCCGGCTATAAGCAGCTTTAAGATGTCAATTCAAAATAATTTTAATTGTTCTTTCTGAATATCTAATAATTTTAGATTCATAATCTTCTAAATGCTTATGTTTGAATTCTTACTCATTTATGTCTTGAATCAATACAATTTTCAAATGTGGCTGTCTGACCAAAAAAGTCAGAGGGGGCATTTTTCTAGAATACAGTGTCACATTCCCTAGTCCAGTAAGACTTCATTCTTGTAGCAATCAAATCATTTGACATTATTGACCGATTCAGGTCTAATGTTGTGCATGCTTACTATGACTAATGCATAAAAATCTGTAACTAAGTTCTTGTTGATGCTAGAAGTGATCAAACAAAATGGGACTGAAGAACTGAAAAGATTTGGCTTTAGGTGGTGTTATCATGGGAAGGGGGAGGTCTGCCTAGAAGCGGCCACCCTTGAAAAAATGCGTAATAATTCACCGATTAAATGCTCTTGCGCTGAAGATGAATGGGGCTAAATGATCTTCCATGGATGATAGCTTTGAGTTGGCATGTTAACTCCATATTGCAATTTAAGATTCCTGCACGGTGTTCCCTCCATTCAACTTTTATATCAACTTCTTTTTTGTCACCCTGTCTTTGATGTTGATTGACTTGGCCGCATGATGCCTATGTTTGGCTATATTCCTTGAAGTATTAAACAAATCAGTTCCTTGTAGATTGAATCTAGTCCTACTGATTCCACAATGTTTTTACTGAAGAACACGGTGCTTGTCAAAGCAATAGTTGTATGCAGCATATCTTGATTAAACAGTAACCGATGGCTGTAATTTAGCGTGGACCTAGTGATTAAGCATTTGAGCTGTATATAATAAGCAATAAAAAGGAAAACTTTGACGCAACATTATTAGCATCAGATCGTAACTATTGACTGATATCTGATGAGCATGCTTTTATTACCAGATTGCCAATTTATCAGGAGAATATGTCAAGTATCAGAACATTGAACAACATTCTGCAGAATGAAATTTCCATTCATGCAAAGGAGCTAAAAGGTGCGAAGGGATTGGTTGATGGGAATTTGGTAAGTACTGCCTAATATATCGGCAGTTATTTACTTCAATGTGTATGTCTAGTGTGTCTGTTATTGCTGTTAAGATTATCCATAGCAATGCTTGTTTTACAGCAGTGATTTTACATTTTGCAATCCTGGACTAGGCTTTAATCATCTGAGCAATCTGTTTAAACTACCATATTACTAGATAATCCCCATGAGGGGTGGGAGAAAACATAGAACTAAACAAGATTTTTCAAGCAATGAATTGAAGCAGCTGCACTTTGCTATATATTCTTGCAGCATTTCAACCATTCAGCAATTCTTGAAGGTTTATTTGCATCTAACAACACTCGCACAAAAGTGAAGTTGCTCATTTTGGTGCTTTGATTACGATGTGTCTGGTAATGTGCTATTACTTAATTGAGCGGATTAGGAAATACAATCATTGTTGTGATATGGAAGTTGAAACTCCATTTTATGCGGTCGAAGATTTGCAAGGTCATAGAAAGTTTGTTCTTATTTATGTTTTAGTCAACTTAACTTGTGGGCTTTTCTTGGCTTGGGATGGGAAGTTCCTGATTAGATTTTCATTGTTCTGTATATTTGTCACTGAGTTTTGGACTTGGAAAAGATATCTGCTGATTGATATTGTATTGGTCTCGTCACTTTGCTTATAGATGTATTGTTCGACATTAGTACATGTATAATATGATATTTGCATTCTGTATCTCTATTGCCTAAGATTTCTAAGTCCTGTGTGCAATTTTAGGTGCTGGGTTATCTGTTCTGGCATGATGGTATTGTAAAGTTATATGTTATTTGATAGTATTGTCTGCATGGCTTTATCATTTTCTTCTGTATGTCTCTTACAAGATAATGCTGATAAAACATAACAATATCTCTACCAGGAGACTTGCTATGTTATAAAATTGTACATTACCATTGTGATGCATTTCAATGAACAATGTACTACATTTTTAGTGTACACCCTGTTATGTTTCACGTGCATATCCGTAGGTGATTGAGGATGAGCCATGCACATCTGATGGCCAACATAAAGTTGAACTGCTTTTACCATTTATGAAAGATGCATGTTTAGAAGGTGAGGCTTTGGCAATGTTGATTTCATAGCAGATACACTATTGTGACTAAACTCATATTAAGAACCATTGTTATAATTATTTTCCTGGTCAGCAAGCAGTCAAAAAGAGATTGTCGGTGTTCTTGTCTTTGCTGGCTCTGTGTGTTCTTATGCATACTTGAACTCAAAGCAACCAATTTCAGAAGCTTTGGCTGATATCAAGGTAAGTATCTTGAGTTTTGAGCTGCTTTAATATAGGCTTTCACATGATTTTTGCCGTGGGTTGTTGCACGAGAAGATTTTCCATAAAGTCATAGGTTTCCAGGGCCACTATTGGAAATAGATCTAGTGGAAGCATGAGTGTGTCGAGCGGCATACTTGGTAATTGCACGTGTAAATGATGACTTAAGCTGCACTTTTTGAAGCCTACTAGGAGAACTACCAGCTTAACACAAGACAGAGGTACTCCTGATATCATGGTATGATGAAGAGTTTTTTATCTAGAATTTCATAGGTGCTGGATGATCAAATTGTAGAGAACAACTATCTACAATTGAGATAATATGTAGATGAGTTTTATGAAGGAAAAAGGGGTGTTTTTCTCATTTCACTGAGCCTTAGTTTTTATTAGTGAAGCTTATTTTCAATATGAGTCTTTGGACTCAAATGTGGTTACTTTGACAACCTTCCCCCCCATCCCAAAAAAAAAAGAAAATTAAAAATTAGATAAAGTCCCAATACTCTTTGAAGATCTTGTCCCTTTTTGTTCCTTGTCTAGTACAATGATAGAATCCCTTTCTTTAGGAGGATATCATCATGAGTTTGAGAAGTAGATTGGATATCATCTGTGATGAAGCAGATAGGCAGACAGAAGTGACTGCTGATGGTGTCACTGAGGAAAATAATGAGATACCAACTCGTGAAACTGTCCACCAGCTCATCCTAGAGCCATTGAGGTATTTCATCTATTTTTTTGTTATCTGTCTCCTCTGTTTTAAGGCAAGAAAGTGGAGAAGAAGAACAAAACTACAACAATAAAGCGCATAGTTTTTGGTCATTTCTATTTTTCTGGATACTCATGAAGCCCAGTTGTACTTGAGCTAAACCAAAAGTGGTCCTCTCACTTTCCCACAAACTTCAGTATAGATAGGACTTGAACCTAGTTCACTGGTATCACTGGGAAATGCTTTACGAGCGCTAAGCTAGTTGGCTCCTTTATGCTCATTTGCTGCAATGTGGTCATGGTTTTTTTTTCTTTTTTTTCTTTTTTTTTTTTTTGCCTTTTTTGTTTGTGGAAATCCTATGCTTGAAGCTAGTAGGATATCTCTTTTCAGTTGCATGTTTGAATGATCTGGCTCAGCTCTGTGGATTACTGCCTCATAGGATGCTATCATTGATATGCCCTCAGTTTTTCTTGATCTCAAAACCTTGTCATGGCTTATGGCATCTAGTTTCATGTGTGTGGCTACTTGATGATGTCCCCAGAGTGCAAATTGGTTCTGGAAAGTTCATTACTGTTATGTGGTGGCCAGCAGTTGCTTAGCATTTGAGCCTAATGATTTCTTTCGGTGACTAACATGGCACTTGTCACCAATATGCATCTACCATTATTATTCAGTTTTTTTCTCCACTTTTGCTTCACTTCTTCCTCTACATTTCACGCTAAGTGCATCATTTATTGTAATTCATGTACTTGGGGTTCAGGGTTTATCTGAAAGAGTAGTCAGGTAATATGGTATCAGACCGTACAAGTGATTGTAACAGTTCATCGTTGTGAAAAGTAAATGTAACAGCTCATCGTTGTGTGTTTTCAGCAATCCTTGCATAATTTTGAGTGAAATCTTTCGGTAATCATCTGGTTTAAATGGTTCTCTTACACTACATTTATTTTGTATATTGAGCTTTCTTGGCTTGGATAATCTTTGGCATGCCTCAGTTATTTTTTATTTGTATCCTTGAGCACTAGAGGATGAGCCTTGCTGTAAAGCAAGGTTGCTTGCTGAGACCTAGAAGTCACCAGCTGAAACTATGAAAATAGCCTCTATGTAATACGGGGCTAGATCTTCATGATTTGGGAGCCTCATACTTTTGGTCACCATTTTTATACGCTGGAGAATAATATTTTCATTGGTCATAATGCCATTTCCATTATCCCATGATGTTGCTCTTTTAGTTTGCTTTTCCTGAAGTATTTGAAATTTGTACTCAAAAGTAATTGACATACTATCCATTCAAGAATAGAAAGCAGGCCACCCTCCAATTGCCTCGACGGATCTTCATTCCCTGGCTGGCGGGTACATTTATTTGTGACTACCTACAACCATCAGAGACATTTGAGGTGCGCTAATTAACTTCAACCTCATTCTTTAGAACCTTTGAGTTATGATGAATGCATATAGGTAGCTTACCTTACAGCTAAATTATTTGTTGCTCATCTCTTATCTTTCTTCACCAAGCGTATGATGTGACCACCTACTCACTCCCAATTTTCTGTATCAGAAAAAGAGATTTTATTTGCAAGATTCCTTTAATGAAAAACAACACAGGGTAATACTGTCGTTCTCTACAGAATTATACCTTATATCTTTATAGTAAGATATCAGTTTTCTCATCGATGTATCTTTCATTTTTCTATTTGTAATGGTATCATTACAGTGGCACTTATTATGTGTTGTAGTCATTTTTCTCATTATCCATTTTTTCAGGATGTCACTTTCTGATATGGGGATGTGGAAAGTGAGTATTACATTAAGAAAAATGTTTAGGAGATACCCTTGAGTGACCTGGTGCTCATCCATCCATTTATTTTTATGTGGCTCCGTTAGTGTGAATGGGTTGATGGGATGCCACATCACCCAAGGTGTCACCCTAACATCACTCATCAAGAGAAATGTGTGGGGATTATCTCGGGTGGCGTGACTCCATTCATCTATTTTTTTTAATCTTTGCCTGTTTGGAAATCAACTTTCAAGTCGAAATTATATATGGTGATGGCATCTATGTGTTCAAATTAGTAACCTGATCTCATGGCATGCAGCAGGCCTCTTTTTCACACCACAGAGAACTAGACGAACATCTGAAAAATGACCTTTTCTAACATTCAAAATGAACCTGTCTGGCTGATATGGGTAACCAAAACGTGGACCATATTTTTTTGACCTCAATTGGTTGCCAGTTTGGCAATAAACTAAACTGTAATTGAATTGTTTTGACCTGTTAATCAGTTAACCAGATAACTAGTTCGGTTACACTAGCCATCTGTTTTTTCGACGTGAAAAAATCTCCACTCAAATTGTAAAACTATAGCAATATAAAATTCAGATTTTATAAAAATCTGAAGTTTTGAATGCCAACATAATAAAAATATATAGATAAATTATATATTTAATAGTTGGTTCAGGTAACTGCCAAATTAGTTACTTATAGCACAAAACCAAATTGAAAACTGAAAAAATATATCCGTTTAACTTGAGACCAAACTGAATCGAGTGGTTCGGTTTCCCTGTATTATTGGTTTGCTTTTAATGGTTTTGGTTGGGATTATCTGTTTAACGGGTTTGTTTGGGACACCCCTACCCAAAGTAGCCAATGTAAGAAATGAGCTCCCAATTTATGTTCCATTTGTGCTCTAGGTACTCAAAGATCATTTTGTCGAGTTGCTATCAATGGAACCCCCTGCAGATGCATCAACAATCTTAGAGCCCGAAACAGGAACTCCGAGTCTGAGCACCCAATCTTTTTGGGCTGTAGCTGCCCCCTTGTATCCAGCATCTGTTCCAGAATCTCTGGCAAGTAAGAGCAAATATGAAGGAAGGGGGGACGGCAGAGATGGGAAATTGTTGGCCTTCAAGGATATTAACACAATGGTTGCGCTGTTTATTCTCCTCCTCTCCATATCAGCGGGCTTGGTGCTCTATTCTCGGAATGAATTATAGTTGAATAGTATGAGTTGGCAGTTGACGATGCACGGTTTTTGGGGCTGCAGAAAAGATAAATCGAGGGACGATGCTTGATTTTGGATTTCGTGATGGATAACATGAGGGAAAGAATTTATGCTGCAGATGTTGGATGCAGCAGCAAGATGTTTTAAAAGTGTATTCAGTGAATTCTTCGTTTGGCATTTGCTTTTCATCTCTCATTGCTAGATACCGGCTGAACCAGGAGTGCAGCGATAAGGGCAGTGGAGTGAAGGTGGCATATATTAAACATTATGAGCAATGGGTGCGAAGATTAGTTAAGCTTCTGATTAATCATATAATTGTTTGGTTTGTGTTGTTTTACTTGTGACCATAAATAATTTTTACAGTTGAATTTCACTGTCAGATAGCAAAAACTCCTCTTCCTTACCTTCATATATTGACAGTTTTTGGTAACTTGGAGGAAGGATGACCATGTGGGTTATTTTCTTATCGCCGTTCCTGGTGAAAAGATTATTGTATTAGTTCAATTGTTAAGATTAGAAGCTAAATAGATAAATGATAGAGATCGTATTAAGTGATTTAAATAGAGTGGATTATAACACCTCTAGATTATGCTTATTTTTTTTATTTTCGTAAACATTGAAGTGTATGGCAGTGAA
>JAODPA010067745.1:0-10462 GCA_025585075.1 Nepenthes mirabilis | reverse complement strand
TTGAACAGATTCGGATTTGCCTGATTAATTGGATCCGACTCCGTTCACTGAGTCTGAACCCTACACACCACTACAGAAAATGAGAGGTCAGGTGCCGGTGAGAGATTATTCTACCGAAAATACTCTAACGTTCAAATCAGTAACAAGCTTTTGAACTTTGGAATGGGAACTGGTAAGTAAAAGAGACAGAGAGAGAATGAGTTTGTCGGGAGTGTTGGCCTGTAGAAGTGGAGACGTTCCCGTGGCTCGTTGAGAGTATGATTTCCAACTCGCTGTTCACAGAGAACGAGTGAAAGTTACGTCCCGAAAGCGTGGAAGCTTTGGATGACGGTTCTCAGAGAGCGGGAGAAGACTCTGCGATCTAGAGGCCTCGAGTGGGATTGGAAGGTGAGCGTTTTAGAGAAAGTATTTTCAAGCACTATTTGCGTTTGTGGTTCAAATTGTATCAGAAAGCGTTTTTGTTGTCTTAGAAAGCCTGTCTTTTAGAGTGGAGACTCTGGGCTTATATAGACGGTAGGGAGAGCGACCTTCCTTAGTTAGGAAGGCGTGATCCTTAGTTTGGTGTTGGGCGACCTTTTTTGAGTTGGTGGGCGTGATTGGCATGATTTGATGGATTGTTTCCTTTCTGGGTGGTGTAACAGATCTCCCGATTATCTGCTTTCCTTTAATATTTTTGTAATTGTTAGACTCCATTGTTGGAAAGGAGAGAGAATCTGGCACCTTTCTTATGGGGAAGGCGCTGAATTTGTTGCAGCCTTTTTAGAGGAGATCGATTTTAAGGAAAGAGTGTAATCAGGAAAAGGATCGTTACTTTTTGTGTACGGGATCGCCTGCCAAATTGGGCCTGGTCTGTATTAAGTTTAACGTCTTTCGCGGCTTGTTACTACAGTACTTCCGGTCAATAGAAATGTTGACCGCCTTGAAGGAGCACTTTTGGCCGTTTATTTGTACGCCGGGCGGTCAACGCTGGCGCGTTGACCGTCTAATGCTCGTTAGATCTTTCTGGATTTTGGGCCACTTTTCTTATTGGGCCTGTCAACTATATGCCTACCCATCACTAGCCCCCCATACTGGTGGTCGGGCTTCTGGCCTCTAACATGTTTATGATGGGATGTGCTTGTTTCTGCTGGTGGAGTCGTTGCCCGTCTGAAGAGGTGCCTTGAGAGTTTCCAAAATGTTGACCGGATTCGTTCACCGTTCCTGAGAAGCTTTTGGACAACTTGGAGAAGGAAACATTGGTCTTTAGCCACCTTGCCAGAAAAGTAGGCCACGTGTCTCTACGCAATACGTTTAAGATCTTGGCATTTAATGAGCCGGAGTAATTGATTCGACAGCCTTCTTCTAGGGAAATGACACGCGGCGGTAATGATGGCGCAGGTTTTTGAGACGGTTTTGGGTTTACGTGGGTTTTTAAATCGCCTGATTGCTTCATTTCGAATTCCTTGTGCCATCCGTGCTTCTCCACCTTCCTCGTTTCATTTTGTGAAGAAGAAAACACAAAACCTAGACCTGACCATGTCTTCCGTCGTAGACATCGCCTCCGTTTTGAGAGAAACCGACGTGAAAGTCCTGTATGTAGAGTTCAACATTCCTCGAGAGATCGCCTTCCGCATTCCAGGGAAGGACGATAGAGCCTTTTTACCACCCAAGGGCTTCGTGACCATATATGAAGCCCATTTGAGGAGTGGGCTCCGCCTTTCAGTCCCTGATGAACTGATGTCGATCTTCCAGGCGCTTCAGGTTCCTATCTCTCAATTTCACGACAATGCCGTCAGGTACTTGTTCTCCCTCTGCATTTTTCTCCGTCAACATTCTAGGTTGTTGACGATGTCTATGGGGAGGGCGATCTTTAAGATTAACTAGGGAGCTGAGTGGATCTCTTTGTCTTTCCGTAGCGGTCTTGAGATTAGCACCGCTATTTACGACTCCCTCAAGAATTGGAAGAATCGGTTCTTTTTTGTTAACGTGGGAGAGTCTTGGCCCTTGCCTAAGGAGTGGGGTCAAGTGCCTAACGTGTACACGGGAGCGCCTTCGGAGGCGGAGACGGCCTCCTTGGAGTGGCTGGTTGAGCTGATAGAGAAGAACCTGAGGGACTTCCGAAGAGAGCATTTGGTCTCTCGCGCGGAGGGAAAGAAGGCCAATTGGGGGCCTCCGTCTCTAGTCCAAAAATTGAGGATCCCGTCGCCGGAGGTCTTGGAGAAAAAGAAGAGGAAGAAGGATAACATTATCGGTCCCTGCCTTACTGATTCAAGTCCTCCCAGTCCAAGGCAAAAGAGGGCGGCCTCGGTGGCACCTTCTTCGTCGTCCTCTGGGCCTGACTATCTGTCTGGCGGATGTTTTGTGGGCATTGGCGCCACATCTAGGGTAGAAGTTGAGGCGGCCATTGAGGCTTATAAGACCAAGCTGAGCGGCGGCGTTGTCCTGGCGCAATCTATACCATCGGAGTCGACTTGGGAGCCACCCATTGAGGCGCTTGGGCCGCAGGAGCTGTCAGTTGGATCTCCTGTTGTGGTGATTCTGGCGAAGCAGTAGGAGCAGATTTTGGAGTCTCCCATCGTTTCCAGAGAGCCAGCCAGGAGGGAGGGCACTCCAGAGGATCCCATGGCGGAGTTCATGGCTGAGGTTGCCGCAAACCCCGCTGACATGGGTCCCCTTCTTGGCTCACCGTCGTTTGCATCAGAATTGGGTGCGAGGCCGGAAAGACCAGCGTGGAGAATCTGGGAGGTATAAGCTCTGTTGCCCACCTTGCCTTTCGATTTGCCCTTTCTAATCCCTTTTTCCTTTTTTATGCAGGCGGACAGAGTATCGAGCGCAATGGCTAAGGCGCTCAGGCAGAGATACTTGGTGATCTCTGATAGGGACAAGGAGATCGCCTGACTCGAAGCTAAGCTGGCGGCTTTGGAGGCTGGGCACCATGAGGACACAGCTGCCTTGGAGGCAGTTCTGGAGGGCGTGGAGGCGGAGAACCTAAGTTTGAAAGCTGAGGTCGCCGGTTTGAAGGAGGAGAATGAGCAAGCCAAAGAGCGTATTGATCAACTTGTTGGGAAAATGGCGACCTTAGAGAATGATTTAAGTCTCTGCATCCGCCCCCACGAGCTTGAGGGTATGATGCTGGTGCAGTTGTGGGAAGGGGTCAACATTAGCCGGCGTATTGTGCGGCTGGTTGATCCCGACTTTCCCGTGGATCTCATCAATTTATCAAACCGGTCAGCTCAGCGTCAAGACAGCCTTGTGGGGGAGCCTCGAGATAGTCAAAGGCCCCCGCTGCCCCCATAACTTTTGTGATTGTATATGTATTATTTTTTTTTTGAATTCAATGATGTATCTTTCAATCCAACAATAATACAAGTAGCCTAGTGTTTATCACACGTTATTGCCTTTGTATTTTGCTTCTTTGACTTTCTTGGCGGCCAACTGGGCAGAGAGACTTGCGAGTTGGCCACTTGCTTGTTTTTGGGGCGTTAAAGGTGTTTTCTAGGCCGTTGTGTATGTTAAGCCGGCTTAGAATTCGCCCGTGAGTAAAGCTTGGCGGCGCTACCTAGGTGTAGACTTGGGTGGTCTGCTTTAGCGAAACGTTTCACTCCAGTTGACCATTGTTGTTTGATCACGCTATCTCTTTGTGAAGGAGGTCGTCATGTGTGTTGTGTTAACATCCTAAGATTTTTTCGACCACTAATAGGCCACTTGGATGACCAAGGTTAAGATACGACCACTCATGGGTCGCCTGAATGACTAGGGTTTAAATACGACCGCTTACGGGCCGCCTGGATGATTAGGGTTTAAATACAACCGCTCACGGACCGCCTGAATGATCAGGGTTTAAATACGACCCCTATGGGCCGCCTGGTTGACCAGGGTTTAGTAATGAGAGGGTGAAGACCTTCCCGATTTAGGGGCAGCCTAGGTCGATTTGAACCTACAATGAGAATCACATATATATATGCACATGTAGCATGCTAAGGAAATACTTATTTTACTTAATCGAATCATACACACAAATGCAAGATACATACATGGGTCTCTACTGGAAGTAGCGTTTGAGGTGGATCGCGTTCCACGTTCACGGGACCAACTTTTCATCCTGGTTTCGGAGCTTGTATGCTCCGTTTTGCAGGACAGTGGAGACTAGAAAGGGCCCTTCCTAATTGGGGGAGAGCTTATTTCGGCTGGCCATCTTTCCTATGGCCTCGATGCTCTGTAGGACCAAGTCTCCAATGTCAAACTGCCTTACTTTTACGTTCTTGTTGTAGTAGCGGGCGCCTCGATGCTGGTAGGCTACGGTCCGTATTCTAGCGGTATCGCGGATTTCTTCTAGTAAGTCTAGGTGTTCCCGGATCTTTTGGGAGTTAACTCGCGGGTCGAAGGACCCCACCCTAAGACTTGGAAGCCTGATTTCGACCAAAATTACCGCTTTAGTCTCGTAGCAGAAGCTGAAAGGCGTCTGACTCGTTGGTTCTTTCGGAGTTGTCTGGTAAGACCAAAGGATTGAGGCGAGCTCGTCTACCCAGGGGCCCCCTGCATGCTCCAACTTGGTCTTGAGCCCGTGGAGTAGCGTTCGATTTGTGACCTCCACCTGTCCATTTTCTTAGGGGTATGCCACCGAAATGTGGACCAGTCTAATGCCGAGGCTGGTGCAATACTTGGTGAAGCGTTTTCCCTAGAATTGAGTTCCGTTGTCAGTCACAATGACCTCTGGAACATCAAATCTGCTGATGATGTTCTGGTGGACAAACTTAAGTGCATTACGTTCCGTGATTTTTGTCAGCGGGACGGCTTTGACCCACTTTGTGAAGTAGTCGATGCCCGCTATAATGAACTTTCTTTGTCCGGTTGTAATGGGAAATGGGCCAAAAATGTCAAGCCCTCATTGTGTGAAGGGCCACGGCGCCTGAAGGGATTTTAGCTCGGCGGATGGCTGGTGGCGAAGGTTGCCGTGAAGCTGGCAGCTTTTGTACCTTTTTACGAATTCGAGTGCAACCTTTTTCATCGAGGGCCAATAGTAGCCCTACCGCATGATTTTGGATGCTAAGTTCTTGCCACCCACGTGCGATTCGCAAATCCCAAGATGCACTTCGCTCAAGACATAATTCGCCTCTTCCGAGGTTAGGCAACGGAGGTACGGAGTCGAGTAGCCATGGCGATACAGTCGCCCGTCGACTATAGTGTACCAGCCAACCGTTCTCTTTATCCACTCGGCCTCTTCTGCATCTTCCAACAATGTTTCGTCCGCTAGATACCTTAGGTAAGGTATCATCTAGTTTTCAGTCTTGGAGACCTGCATTGCCTCCTGTCCCTCTATACTGGGAGCACTCAGGACCTCCCTCATGTTCCTCAAGTACTATTCTGGATTTTTGGCCGCCGCTACTCTTGCCAGCTGATCGGTCTTTCAGTTCTCAGTTCTGGGAACATGAACCAAGGTCAGGTTGTCGAAGTTGCGGATGGCCTCCTTTGCTCTGGCCAAGTATTTAGCCATATGCGGGTTGTTTGCCTCGAAGTTCCCATTAACTTGATTGACGACCAGCTCGGAGTTATTGAAAATAGCCAGTCTCTTGGCTGAGCACTCCTTTGCTAATCTTAACCCTGCTAGTAGAGCTTCGTATTCGACAATATTGTTGATAGCCGGGAAGCTGAGTTTAAGGGATTCTTTCGCCTCAAACTCGTCGGGGGTCATGAGAACCACTCTTTCTCCACTGCCCGTGTCTGTGGATGATCCGTCTATATGGAGCATCCATTCTGGAGTCTCCATGCGTTGTCTCGCGTTCTCTGAGGGCTGTTTTTCGAGAATTGGGGTTGTAGTCTCAACAATGAAGTCAGTTAGAGCCTGCACCTTTATGGCTGGCTTGAGCCTGAACTCAATGTCTAACTCGCCCAATTCGATAGCCCACTTTACCAACCGCCTAAAAATATCGGGTTTCTAGAGTATGCTCTTTATAGACTGGTCAGTGAGAACTATGATGCGGTGCGCCTGAAAATAGGGCCTTAGTTTTCACGCGGAGAATATCAGATCCAAGGCCAACTTTTTCGTGCGCGGGTAGCGCGTCTCTGGGCCGGTCAATGTTTTGCTCACATAGTAGACCGGTCGATGGGTATCAGAGTCCTGGCTTACGAGGACGGAGTTGAGGGACTCCTCCGATACTGCCAAGTAGAGGTACAGCTCTTCGCCGACCTTGGGTGATATTAGTAATGGTGCGCTAGCCAGGTACTGCTTCAACTCATTGAAGGCGGCCTGGTAATTTGCCGTCCATTGGAAACCGTTTGATTTCGTTCCCCTCAGCGCCTTAAAGAATGGCTGATACTTGTTGCCAGACTTCGCTAGGAAGTCGGATAAGATTGCCAATCGTCCAGTTAGTCGCTGGACATCCTTGACGCTTCGTGGGGAAGCTGTGTCCGTGAGGGCCTTGATCTTCTCTAAGTTTGCTTCGATCCCTCGTTGGAAGATAATGAAACCCAGAAATTTTCCTGAGGCCACCCTGAAGACACACGGCCGGATTTAGCTTCATTTGATGCTCGCAGAGCATCCCAAAGGACTCTGCCAGATTGCTGATATGGTTGCCCATAACTTTGCTCTTGATGAGCATGTCGTTAACATAGAGTTCCATATTGCGGCCGATCTATTTTTCAAACATTTTGTTCACCAGTCGCTCGTAGATGGCTCCTGTGTTCTTTAGTCCAAAGGGCATCACTTTATAGCAATAGGTCCTTTGGTCTGTCATGAATGATGTATGCTCTTCGTCCTCCGGACTCATCTGAATTTGGTTGTAGCTTGAGTAGGCATCCATGAAACTCAAGAGCTCATGTCCGGATGTTGAGTCCATGAACAGGTCGATTCTGGGTAAAAGAAAGCTGTTTTTTGGGCAAGCTTTGTTAACGCCGGTGAAATCGACACACATTTTCCACTTCCCATTGCTCTTTTTTACCAAGACGATGTTGGAGAGCCAATTAGGGTATTGAACCTCCCCGATGAATCCAGCCTCCAGCAGCTTTTTTACTTCCTCCCGAATGGCGATTAACTTCTCCACTGAATGGTTTCTCCGCTTCTGCCTGACGGATTTTTGATCCGAGTCGAGGCCCAGCTTATTGACTATTACCCGGTCTGGAATCTCAGGCATGTTAGCGGGAGTCCATGCGAAGATGTCAGCATTCCGTCGTAGGAATGTGATCAGTTCTTCGTGTAGTGCGCCGGCGAGTGAGCGGCCGATTCATACGCACCTTTCTGGATCGTCTAGATTCAGTGGGACTAGGTTGATTGCCTTACCAAACTGTACTTGCTGCAAGGTTGTTTCGTCTCGATGGTTAAGTTCTCCTATTGCTTTGGTGCTGTCATTGGGAGCGATTTGGGACATATAACATGTCTGTCCAGCGACTTGGTCACCCAACGTTTTGCCCACACCGTATGGCATTGGAAATTTTATTTTAAGGTGTGGTATTGAAATGACGGCCACGAATACTGTTAGACATGGCCGACCTAGTATTACGTTGTACACAGAGGGCAAGTTTACTACCAAGAAGGTGAGTGTATGACTTGCTGTTCTCGGGTACGTTCCTAGGGTGACTTCTAATCTGATTGTCCCTTAAACGGGTATTAGTTCGTTCTCGAGGCCATACAACGGGCCTTCTGCAGATTTTAGTTGACTCTTTTTCAAACCGAGTTTAAAAAATGTATCGAGGTAAAGCAAATTACGTGAACTTTCATTATCAATAAATACACGTTTCATCTGGTAGTCAACGCTACCGTCGGAAACGAGTGCTGATACAACGAGGGGGTCCGCATGGGAGGAAACTACATGTGCCAGGTCATCGTCACTAAAACTAATGATGTTGTCAGTAGTGCGCTGCTTCTTCCTCCCTGCATGTTGGTCCCTGTTGTCTGCCGGATTTTTGATCGGTTGGGTGGTGATCATGTTGACCACTACTGCTGCGACTCGGTTTCGTGGTAGAGAGGTCTCTGATCCTTCTCTGCCCGCGTTGCCAGAGCTCTGACCAGGGTCTTTAACGAACCTAGTGGGGTGGCCCCTCCTGATTAGCTCCTCAATTTCCCTCTGGAGGGTCTTGTAGTTCTCTGTAGAGTGCCCGAGAGATCGATGAAAATTGCAATACTTGGCTGGATTTCCTCCCTCTGCCTTCTTAAGTGGTTTTGGACACTTAAGAAACTTCTTCCCTCGGATCTGCATGATGACGTTTGAGCGCATATCAGTCAAGGGAGTTAGGCTGATGGGCCTATAGTCCTTGCGCTCTGGCGGCCCAGTCCTGTGGCGCTTTTGGTGGGAGTAATTACCACTGTTGTGTTTCCTCTTTCCTTCAGGAGGGAAAGAGCAAGGCTGTTCAGGCCTATCGGGACGTTTCGCCTCATTGGCCTCATCTGCTGCCACATAGGCCCTGGTGATAGCCTCCGCTTCTCGAAAGGTCTGCAGATTCTTATGCACTAGGTTCCTAAAGAACTCTCCATACGCCAGCACCGAAATGAAACTGTCCAATTTTATTTCCTCCGTGAGTCGTGGGATCCGCTTGGCTTTTGCCACGAAGCGATCTAGAAAACTCCGTGTGTTCTCTCCATACTTATGCTTGATATGCGACAGATGACATGGCTGTTTTTCCTCCCTACGGATGGAGGCATATTGAGACAAGAATAGATCCACAAGCTCCTGAAAGCTTCGGATCGAGTCTGGGGGGAGATGATGAAACCAAATGCGCGCATCCCCTTTCAGAGTGAAGGGGAAGCAGCGACACATAGCTGCGTCGTCCTGCTCCTGTAGACCCAAATGGGTGCGGAAGTGGACGAGGTGGTCGACAGGATCCACACTCCTATCGTAAGAGTCAAGGGATGGCATTTTAAACTTTGCCAGCATATGATGGTTCAAAATCTCCATTGTGAAGGGAGATCTATCGATGTTGGCCTTGCGCTCGTTGTCTTTGAAGATGCGGTTCCATATCTTCTCCAGCCTCGGATCCGCTGGAACGGTATTAGCAGATCTTTTGGGGTTGAAGTATGCTCTCAACTCCATTCTTTTTCGGGCTTGTCCAGCAGCAGGGCGGTTACTGCCTCTGGCTGATCATGTGGTTTGGGAGGCTCCCTCCTGAGCCTGGGGCCTAGATTCCGCTCGAGAGTATTTAGGATTCCTTCGTTCTGGACTTTCATTCGGAATAAAGTTGGTTTCTCGCTCATCACGCCTTAAACGGCTTTGGGTGTGCGAGGATATTGGTGCGGGAGCGCTGGTTAGCCTTCCGATCCATCAGGCCGAAACTTTCTTTCTTTGGCCTCCTCGTCTTGACGCCGGTGTTGGGGCCACCGCTGGTGCAGCCCCCAGCTGTGCTTGCTCTTGGTGGGCACAGAGTACCTGGATCCGACTTTGAATAGATTCGGATTCACTTGGTTGATTGGATCTGACTCCGTTCACTGAGTTTGAACCCTACACATCACTACAGAAAACGAGTGGTCAGGTGCCAACGGGAGGTTGTTCCACCGAAAATACTCCGACGCTTAAGTCAGTAACAAACTTTCGAACTTTTGAAGGGGAACTGGTAAATAAAAGAGAGAGAGAGAATGAGTTTGTCGGGAGTGTTGGCCTGTAGAAGCGGAGATGTTCCCGTGGCTCGTTGGGAGTATGATTTCCAACTCGCTGTTCACGGAGAACAAGTGGAAGCTACGTCCCGGAAGCGTGGAAGCTTTGGAGGACGGTTCTCAGAGAGCGGGAGAAGACTTTGCGATCTGGAGGTCTCGAGTGGGATTGGAAGGTGAGCGTTTTAGAGAAAGTAGGCTCAAGCACTGTTTGCGTTTGTGGTTTAGATTGTATCAGAAAGTATTTTTGTCGTCTTAGAAAGTGTCTTTCAGAGTGGAGACTCTGAGCTTATATAGACGGTGGGGAGAGCGACCTTCCTTGGCTAGGAAGGGGTGATCCTTAGCCTGGTGCTGGGCGGCCTTCTTTGAATTGGTAGGCGTGATTGGCGTGATTTAATGGATCGTTTCCTTTCTGAGTGGTGTAACGGATCTTCCGATTATCTGCTTTCCTTTCATATTTTTGTGACCATTAGACTCCATTGTTGGTAAGGTGAGAGAATCTGGCGCCTTTCTCATGGGGAAGGCGCTGAATCCGTTGCAACCTTTTTAGAGGAGATCGACTTTAAGGAAAGCGTGTAATCAGGGAAAGGATCGTTGCTTTTCGTGTATAAGATCGCTTGCCAAACTGGGCCTGCTCCGTATTAGGTTTAACGTCTTTTGCGGCCTACTGCTACAGTACTTCCGGTCAGCAGAAATATTGACCGCCTTAAATGAGCACTTTTGGCCGTTTGTTTGTGCGCCGGACGGTCAACACTAGCACGTTGACTGTCTAACGCGCGTTGAGCCTTTTTAGATTTTGGACCACTTTTCTTATTGAGTCTGCCTGTTATGGGCCTACCAATCAATATCTGATTTACAGTTTAATTAAACAAATTTTAAAATGTGAATAGTATTTAATTACTTTTT
>JAODPA010067744.1:0-10462 GCA_025585075.1 Nepenthes mirabilis | reverse complement strand
TTGGTCTCTCACAGAATCCTCGAGCCTCCCAAGCTAAGTCTCTCGGACCAATGCAGCTCTTTGGGCCTCTTGGAACGAGGGCCTAAGTCCTTGGGCCTCTAAGGCCAATTTAGCCTCTCGGACCAAATCGGCTCCTTGGGCCTCTAGGGATTTGGACTTAAGTCCTTAGGCCTCTTGAGTTAATTTAGCCTCTTGGAATGTGAGTCCAAGTCCTCGGGCTTCTAGGGCCAATTTAATTCCTTGGGTCAAATCAGCCTCGTGTGCCTTTTGGGACATGGGCTAAATTTTCGGACCTTTTATCGAGCCTTGGGAATTACTACCAATCACTAACCCCCCATGCTAAGAGGTTCAAGAATCTCAACCCTTGGCATGTGCGATGGCGGAAATGCCTCGGGCGACTCTGGCATTGATATGATCTTTCAGAGCGTTCCTTTTTGTTCGCGGCTTATCGCTCATCTTTTCAAGAGCAAGTTTTCTAAGTGTCCGTGGACTTTTCCTAAGTGGCTCAACCAGAATCCATCTGATGAAGCGATCATAGTCTAATGACGGAGGAAAGCATCCGAGGATATTGCTGGAATCAATGATCTGAACAGGCATTGTCTATGGACTTTCATCTTGGTTCCGAGGCACTGCATTGTGCCGCCATTTGGCGCATTAAAGGCGCACTAACTTGACGCATTAAAGGTGCATTAATTACAGTCTTGGGAAGGGAAAGGCCATCATTGCAGAGACCTGTGGGGAGTCGACACGTGGTAAGGCAAATAATGAGGCACACCTTTTTGAATCCTGAGGCCGTTTAAATCTTTCCTTTCTTCTCCTTTTCCATTTCATTCGAGCCTTTAAAATCTCTGAGTACCCAAAATTCTCTGCGACTTCCACGCTTTCTTTGGCGATTTCTTTCTTCTTCTTCTTCGCGATTCTAGACTTTTTCATAGCTCTTGGAGTAAAAGACATTGCTTCTTTGCTAACTTTGGCAGACCTCGAGGCCATTCGAGTGCGGTACAGAATCCCAAACTCGATCAGCATGGTGATTCCTGACACCCATAAGAGGGCTTACAGCCCACCTGACGGTTTTATCACTACCTATGAAGTCCACCTTAAAGGCAGCCTTCGATATCCCATGGCCCTGGAATTCTTTGAAATTATAAGGGACCTCAAAGTCCCTGTCGCTAGACTCCAGCATAATGCCGTCAGGTATCTGGTCTCCCTTTGCGTTTTTACTCGATGCCACAATAAAATCTTCGATATTGTGGCATTGAAGGTCATCTTGAAGTTTGGCCATGGGCAAAATTGGACTGTGATTACTCCTCGCCCAGAGTTCCTTGCCATTAGAGGTGGAAACCCCAATTTCACTAAAAGGTGGAAAGACAAATTTTTCTTCCATGGTGTTCGCAAGAACTGGGGCATCCCAAACGAGTGGGGCAATGTGGAGCCCAAACTGTGCAAGGACGTTGCGCCCAAGGAAAGGGCTGCAGTGAAGGACTTCACGAACCTGCTGCTGGGCAATTTTGGTTCCTTTAGTGAGAACAAGAGGAACATCTGGCTGAGGCCTAAGTTCCTGGAGAATGCTAAGTGGGAGCCTCAGCTCAAGGACTCTAGTGCCCCTTTTGCTCCTCCGGGAAAGAAGAAAAAGTTGAAGAAGAGGCGAAAAGCTCTAAAGATCGAGGAGCCATCCGAGTAGCCAATGAAAAGCAGTCGGATGGAGATGTTGGAGCATCCGACGGTAATCCTTGAGTACCCCTCCTCGTCCAATGACAACTCAGCCTTGATTGAGCGGCTGATAAGAAAGAAGGAGCCAGTCCGAGGAACTGAAGGCGTTGAACCATCAGTCCTTGTGGAGCCTGTTGAGCAACCTTTTGAGGTCGTGGGCGTGTCCGCGAAGCTGCCTGTTGCCCCTTTTGCTCTTTACGAGCCCATACTTAATATCCCTTTAATTTTCACTATAAAGGCCTCGGATTGGATGGACAATCCTCCCGAGGATGTCATTGAGGCAAATCAGGCCGAGGAAGTAGTGATGATGAATACGACGACAATTTCTCAGTCTACTGAAGCCGAGGAAAATTGGGTCGTGGAGTTTCCCACCGTCGAGACTGCTGAGCTCCTTTACCTTACAATCCAAATCTTCAATCTAATTGAGTTCCCGTCCGAGGTCCATGAGGAGGTTCTA
The DNA here is from genome assembly GCA_025585075.1 of Nepenthes mirabilis. NCBI lineage: Eukaryota > Viridiplantae > Streptophyta > Magnoliopsida > Caryophyllales > Nepenthaceae > Nepenthes > Nepenthes mirabilis. Next base: position 8,295 of record JAODPA010067744.1, on the reverse strand, counting down.
GTCAATGACGTCGCTGGGACTTCACGAGCTGCAGAAGCGGAACTGGGGCTGCGGATCACTTTGAAGCGGCTGAGCCCCCAGCCCTCAATTTTGTTGAAATTGTCCTCGCGATTGAGGCCAAGGCTGAGATTTCTGTGGTCTAGAAAGTAGCTGCTGCGGAGCCTGTTGAGTCCGAAGCCCCCCAGAGAGGAGAGCCTAGCTAGAAGGTCTCTCATCTCTAAGGTACTTCTCTACTCTTCCTCTGGCTCTCTATTCTGTTCCGTCCATGCCTTAAATGAGGTTTTTTCCTTTGCAGCTTCACAAGATGGCCGGCCATCTTGGTGTTATCATTGGTGACGCCACCCAGACTTACTCTGAGTTAGAGACCCTCAGGGCCTCGGGGTAGCGCGCCAAGAGTTTAGAGCTTGAGCTTGCTGAAGCCAAGAGCAAAATTTCTTCCCTTGAGGATTCGCTGAGGGTCGGAGAGGAGTACGCTGCTTCTCTTAAAGATTCTCTGAGGGCTTAGGAGCAACTGAACATCTCTTTCCGAGGAAGGAATCTCCAGCTGGAGGAGCACAGGACCTCACTGAAGCTCGAGGATATCAGACCAGCTCTGAAGCGCAAGTATTGGGACGCTATCAAGATGTGCCGCCGCGTCATGAAAATTTTGGTCCCGAGGTTTCCTACTGGTGTGTTTGATCTGAAGAATGCCAGTGCTCAACGCAAGGCTGATCTGATTGGTCTCCCAGGACGAAGTGGGACCCCTGACCCTTCTCAGCCAGGACCTTCCAGTTAGCCTGAACCTTCCGAGCAGCAAGGATCGTTGGACCAACCAGGGTCTCCAGAATAGTTTTGTACATTTTCCTTTGCTGTATATTCTTATGGTACATAATATATAAATGAAATCTATCTTTGGTGCAATCTTTCTCTTTTTACTTAAACTGCTTACATGTATAGTTTTTTCTTAGACTTAAGCTCTTATAAAATTTTATCCTTCATGAGTAAAGTGTCCAAACTTTTTAACCATCATTGGCTGAAGATGCTACCTCTAGGGGGCTGAGTAAAGCCCCCTAAGTTTTTAAGTTCAGCCTTTTGCAGGCCGCTTGACGCCGTTGCCAAGTTTTTGGGTACGACTTCTTAATGGGCCACTCGAACTTAGTCGACTTTTAGAGTACGACCGCTTAATGAGCCGCTCGAATTTAGCCGAGTTTTAGAGTATAACCTCTTAATGGGTCGTTCGAACTAAGCCGAGTTTTAGAGCAAGTGGAAGGGGTTCTTTCACTTGACTTAGGGCAGCCTTAGTCTTGTAGATTTATAAGATGATATGCAAACACTCCGAATGAATGCAAAACAGTTAAGTAAATAAGAATTTTACTCCATTAATATGTTACAAGCATATCAAATTATGCATGTAACCGACTATACCTGTGTGTTGCGTACATTAACTGGTAGTATTCCTTGAGGTGAGCGTCATTCCACGTCCGAGGGACAAGACTTCTCTACTGGGTGCGTAACTTGTACGCCCCGTTTTGGAGGATGACTGAGACCAGAAATGGTCCCTCCCAATTTGGGGAGAGTTTGTCTCGACCGGCATTTTTTCCAATGGCCTTAATGCTTCTCAACATTAAGTATCCTACTTCGAACTAGCACGCTTTCACCCTCTTATTGTAATACCGGGCGACCCTTTACTGGTAGGCTACCGTGCGCAGTCCTGCTGCGTCTCGGGCTTCCTTAAGCAAGTCGAGATTTTCCCAAAGTCTCTGCACATTATTGCTCGAATCGAAGCTTTCGACTCAAAGGTTGGGTAGTCCAACCTCCACTGGGATGACTGCCTTGACCCCAAAACACGGACTGAAGGGAGTTTCTCGTGTGGGCTCCCTTGATATTGTCCTGTACGACCATAACACTAATGGCAGATTTTCGACCCATGAACCCCCGACATGCTCCAGCTTCATCTTCAATCCGTACAGTATCGTGCGGTTGATAACCTCCACTTGCCCAATGCACTGCGAGTATGCGACTGTCGTATCCACTAGCTCTATCCTTAAGTTAATGCAATACTTTGTGAACCTCTTATCAGTGAATTGGGTTCCATTGTCAATCACAATGCGTTCCGGTATCCTGAACCTGCACACTATGTTCTGCCGGACAAAGTCTATCGCGTTCTGCTCGGTAATGCACGCTAACGGCATGACCTCAACCCATTTCATCAAGTAGTCAATTCCGACAATCAAGAATTTTCTCTATCCAGACACTGTTGGCAGTAGCCCAAGTATGTCCAGCCCCCATTGCGCAAATGGTCAAGGCGATTGCAGAGCTCTAAGTTCTGTATGCGGCTGGTGAGTGAGGTTACTATGGACTTCGCAGTTTTCGTATTTCCGTACGAAATCCATGGCGTCATACTTCATGGTTGGCCAGTAGTATTCTTAACTCATCAGTTCGAAGGTGAGGTTCTTGCCCCTAATGTGGGATCCAAAAACTCCGAGGTGCACTTCTTCGATGTGCACTTCTTCGATGGGATAATTAGCTTATTCTAGAGTGAGGCACTGCAAATAGGGGGCAGAGAATCCTTGACGATATAACCGGCCGTCCATGATAGTGTACGACCCAACCGTCTTCTTCACCTTCTTGGCTTCCTCCGCGTCTTTAGACAATGTCCCATCAGATAAGTACCTCAGGTAGGGGGTCATCCAATTGCCGGTATCTGATATCTGCATCACTTCTGGGTCAAAATCTTCCACACTGGGTTTGCCGAAGACCTTGTGCATTCCTCGGGCATATTGCTTTAGGTCTCCTGAGGCTGCTGTTTTGGCGGGCTAATCGGCTTTTCCGTTTTTCTCTCGTAGGATGCGGACAATTTCTATCTTTTTAAAAGTCGAGATTAGTCCGCGGACTTTTGTGAGGTGCTTGGATAGTTGTAGGTTGTTTGCGTCAAAGTTTCCTCGGACCTTGTTGACAACTAACTCAGAATCGCTATAAACAACCAGATCCTTGGCTGAGCACTCCTTTGCTAACCGTAGTCTTGCAAGTAAGACTTCATACTCCGCCACGTTGTTGATCACTGGGAACCCGAGGACTATCGAGTAATTTATCTCTGATCCCTTAGGCATCCTCAGCACAACGCCAGCTCTACAACCATGCTTCATGGAAGAGCCGTCCACATGCAGAGTCCAGATGGCTGGGCTGTATGATTCTACAACATCACAAATGCCCGAGGCCTCCAGAGTTGGTGTCGTTGTCTCGAGAATAAAGTCTGCCAAGGCTTGGCCTTTAAAGGCCGACATCGGGCAAAACTCTATGTCAAACTATTCCAACTCAATGGTCCACTTGACCAACTGTTCTGACATTTTTGGCTTCTGCAGAATCGCTCCCAAGGGTTGGTCTGTTAGGAGATCACTTTGTGTGCTTGGAAATATGGCTTTAATTTTCGAGCAAAATACAAAAGCATTAGAGCCATCTTTTCTACATGTGAGTACCATGTCTCAACGTCAACCAGGATTTTGCTGATGTGGTACACGGGCTATTGCCTATCGTACTGTTTCCGAATCAAGGTTGAGCTCAAGGTTGTCTCGGACAAGCAAGGCACAAGTACAACTCCTCGACTGGTTGGAGAGAAGTCAAAAGAGAGGGGTTTGATAGGTACCCTTGAATCCTCGGAAAGCTTCTTCACAGTCAGCCGTCGATTGAAAACAATTAGTCTTGGTCCCTTGTAGGGCCTTGAAAAACAGTAGATACTTACGACCGGCTAGGCCAAGAAGTCAAGGTTGAGCTCAAGGTTGTCTCGGACAAGCAAGGCACAAGTACAACTCCTCGACTGGTTGGAGAGAAATCAAAAGAGAGGGGTTTGATAGGTACCCTTGAATCATCGGAAAGCTTCTTCACAGTCAGCTGTCGATTGAAAACAATTAGTCTTGGTCCCTTGTAGGGCCTTGACAAACGGTAGATACTTATCAGCCGGCTTGGCCAAGAAGCGAGACAGCACTGCTAGCCTTCCGGTGAGCTTCTAGACTTCCTTCATGGTCCGTGGGGACTTCATGTCAAGGATGGCCTCAATTTTTTTGGATTTATTTCGATCCCTCGGCGTGAAACAATGTCACCCAAGAACTTCCCTAATGTCACTCCGAATGTACACTTAGCTGGTTTAAGCTTCATCTGGTGCGTTGTTAAGACATTGAAGGTTTCGTCCAAATCTTGGATATGGTGGTCGGTTATTCTGCTTTTGATGACTATGTCGTCCACATAGACCTCCACATTCCTTCTGATCTGACCTTCGAATATTTTATTTACGAGTCTCTGATAAGTGGCACCAGTGTTCTTGAGTCCGAAGGATATGACTTTATAACAGTACGTCCTTGGTCCGTCATGAACGATGTATGCTCCGCATCGTCAGGGCTCATCCTTATTTGATTGTAGCTCAAGTACGCGTTCATAAAGCTTCGGAATTCATGTCCGGACGCCGAGTCTACAAGTGAATCGATCCTCAGCAGAGAGAAGCTGTCCTTTAGGCATGCTTTGTTGACGTCTGCAAAGTCCACGCACATCCTCCACTTCCCATTATTCTTCTTGACCATCACAACATTGGATAGCCAATCTGCATAATATACCTCCCGTATTAACCCGACTTCCAGAAGCTTTTTGACCTCTTTCCGGATAGCCACTAGTTTTTCCACAGAATAATGTCTCCTTTTTTTACCTAACAGGCTTGTGACTGAGATCTAGACCCAATTTATGGACCATTACTCCAGTCGAAATCCCTAGCATGTCGCTCAGTACCCAGACAAAGACATCCGAGTTTTTTCATAAAAAGTTGATGAGCTAGTCTCAAAAAGGTTGAGGTAGGGAGCTCCCTATCTAGACGAATTTTTCAGGATCTTTGGGATCCAAGAGGATTCGATCAATTGCTTCCCAAGATTCGGCCTGTTGTAATGTCATTTCGTCGCGGAAGTCTAAGTCTTCAATGGGTTGAGGAAGAGGCGTTTGCGTGACTTGGGAATGATAGCATGTCTGTCCGGCAGCTTAATCTCTGAGGACTTTTTCAATCCCGTATGGTGTGGGAAACTTCATCTTCGGATATGGGATTGAGTTTACAACTCCAAAGGCAGTCAAGCAATGACGTTCGAGGATAGCGTTATAGACTGACGGGAGGTCCACTACCAAGAAGGAAAGGATCTTGGTTGCTGTCCTCAGATAGGTCCCTAATGTGACCTCAAGTTGGATAACTCCCAGTACTGGTATTGGTTCATTATCCAGTCCGTAGAGTGGTCCCTCAGTAGTTGTCATCTGGCTTCTTTTGAGTCTCGGTTTAAAAAAGGCATCAAGGTAAAGCAAATCTCTGGAATTTCCATTATCAATGAACACTCGTTTCATTTGGTAGTCTAATACTCCATCAGAAACAAGTGCAATTACAACCAACGGGTCAAAATGGGGGGATGTTACATGGGTCATATATTCGTTACTAAAACTAATGACCTCATCCCTAGATTCTACCCTAGGCTTCTTCTATTTTGCCGATGAATCCTTCCCGGGGCCTCTTCCGGCCGGGTGAATCAATATCATGTTCACAACTCCCATGGCCACACTGTTCTTCGGATGGTCAACCTCACCATCTGCTACTGTTTCGGAAGTATGTCCAGGTCTTTGAAAAAAACTATTGAGGTGACCTCTTTTGACAAGCTCCTCTATCTACTTTTGTAGCATCCTGCAGTCCTCAGTACTGTAACCTCTGCAACGATGGTAGTGGCAGTATTTGGATTGGTCTCTACCTTCAGGATTCTTCAACGCTTTAGGCCACTTCAAGAACTTTTTATCCTGAATTTGTATCAAAATATTGGTACGCTAGTCGTTCAAGGGAGTCAGTTTAAGGGCTTGTACTCTCTATGAACGTTCTGCTCAGACTTCTGTAGCTTCTTGAGTGCCCGAGAGCCTTATCAGTCTTCATGCTTCCTCTTTCCTTCCACCTGCCTTGGGGGGGGGGACTCTCCACCTGGACGGGTCTCTTCGCGTCATTCGCTTCCTCGGCCACAATGTATGCTCTCCCTATGATCTCGGTCTTCCTGAACGTCTGAGAACCCTTGTGTACGAGGTACTTGAAGAAGCTACCCTCCTCTAACGCGGATAGGAATGCGGTCAGCTTGACTTCATCGGTCAGCTTAGGAATCTACCTGGCCTCTGTAAGGAAGTGGGATAGAAAACTCTTCAAGTTCTCCCTGGCCCCTTGCTTCACACGAGCAAGGTGCTATGGTTGCTTCTCGATTCTCCGGCTGGAAGCGAGCTGGGAGAGGAAGGTCTCTACCAACTCTCTGAATGAACAAATGGAGTCCACAGGCAGCTCGTAGAACCAGATTCTCACGTCACCTTTGAGTGTCAAGGGGAAGCACTAGCATATTGTCATCTCATCCCAGCTTTGGAGGCTCAAATACTCACGAAAGTGAACCAAGTAGTCCATTAGATCAGCGATTCCATCGTATACGTCGAGATTTGGCATTTTAAACTTCGGGGGAAGCTGCCTCATCCTGATCTCCCTTGTAAAAGGAGATCTGCGGAGATCAGCTCTTCTCTCGTTGTCGCCAAAAACTCGCCGCCAGACCTTTTTAAGCTTCACCTCCACTTGAGGCGAGGCCGCCATCTTCTTCTCATTGAGATAGTTCCTCAACTCGTAGGGGTCTTGGGCAGCCTGCTTCTTGGGTGCCCGGGAGCCTTATCAGTCTTCATGCTTCCTCTTTCCTTCCACCATCCTCGAGGAGAGACTCTCCACCTGGACGGGTCTCTTCGTATCGTTCGCTTCCTCGGCCGTAATATATGCTCTTGTTATAATCTCGATCTCCCTGAACGTCTGAGGACCCTCATGCACAAGGTACTTGAAGAAGCTACCCCCCTCCAACGCGAACAGGAATGCGGTCAGCTTGACCCCATCGGTCAGCTTGGGAATTTGCCTAGCCTTTGTAAGGAAGTAGTACAAAAAACTCTTCAAGCTCTCCCTGGCCCCTGCTTCACACGAGCAAAGTGCCATGATTGCTTCTCAATTCTCCAGTTGAAAGCAAACTAAGAGATGAAGGTCTCTGCCAACTCTCTGAATTAGCGAATGGAATCCGCGGGCAGCCCATAGAAACAAATCCTCATGTCACCCTTGTGTGACAAGGGGAAGCACTGGCATATTGTCATCTCATCCAAGCCTTGGAGGCTCAGATGCTCATGGAAGTAATCCAAGTGATCCATTGGATCAGTGATTCTATCGTATATGTCGAGATTTGGCATTTTGAACTTCAGAAGAAACGTCCTCATCCTGATCTCCCTTGTAAAAGAAGATCTGCGCAAGTCGGTCTCTCGGACCAATACAGCTCTTTAGGCCTCTTGAGATGGAGGCCTAAGCAAGTCCTCAGGCCTCCAAGGCCAATTTAGCCTCTCGGACCAAATCGGCTTCTTAGACCTCTCAAGACGTAGCCTCTTGGGCCAAATCAGCCTTATAGGCATCTTAGGACGTGGGTCCAAGTCCTCGATCTTCTAGAGCCAATTTAGTCAATCGGGTCAAATCAGCCTTGTAGACCTCTCAAAACGTGAGCTCAATTTTCAGACCTTTTATCTGGGCCCTGAGTATTACTACCCCTCACTCTACCACTTAATTTTTTAGCATTTCAAGCTTTTAGCACCAATCTCTTGAAATAAATGCACTTCTGATCATTCATATTATCCTTATAAGATATCATGTGGAACCTGAGTATTACTACCCCTCACTCTGCCACTTACTTTTTTAGCACTTCAAGCTTTTAGCACCAATCTCTTGAAATAAATGCACTTCTGATCATTCATATTATCCTTATAAGATATCATGTGGAACCAACTTCTTTACCACCACATCAATTCAAGTGTGAATTTAACTAGGGAGATTGGGATGTTTGTAGTATGCTATTTAAATTATATAGAATGACGATTTAATTGAGTGTTTTGACTTAAAACTTACCATTATAATTTGAGAAAATTTGGAATGTATAAACATATATCATAACACAGCACAGTCTTCGTTTCATGTGCTTGTATTCAACTGACATTTTCCAACAGTAATAGTCCCTCTACAAATGGATACAAATACACCATTGACAACATATTATATTTAGAACTATGTATGAAAAACTTTACAATAGCACAAGAACCATATTTTAACATTCCTTGATGCAATAATGACAAATATAAGATTTTCAACACCTTAGAAAACCTTTATCAAGGTTTTTTCAACTTGATAACCTTTCAAACATAAAGTTTAAGCATAAAAGAACATCTCTTAAAAGTTATAAAACTCAACTTTTCCTGCATGTATTAAAC
>JAODPA010067743.1:0-10463 GCA_025585075.1 Nepenthes mirabilis | reverse complement strand
CCTTAGATCATAAGAAACACTAGAAGACTAGAATCAAAAGTTGGTTATTCATATGGTACTGAGGATTTTTTTAATAGATTAAAAAGTCTTTGTATAAGGACATTTTGAAGCCATATTATTGAAGTTCTAAGTGGAATTAGTAATATTTTTTATATTAATTTTTACTGATTAACATCGATGCGTCTCAGGGTCCGGGTACTTGTGCAGATTAGGGAGCCTTGGGATTTATCGATTAGGTTGGATCACAAACGGGTCCGATTTTTGCATCTCTCAACCTGAACCCTACGCACCACAAATTACAAATAAGAGATCAGATAACGATGGGAGGTTACCCTCCGTAAACATTCTGACGCTCAAGTCAGAAATCTTTCCTTAAGAATGGAAAGATACACGCGTGGAAGTAAACGTAATGAAAATATATGGATGATGGAATGCAGGAAATGTGTGGGATGTTCAAAGAAGGCTTGCGCTCCCTTTTCTTGCACCGCTAGGAGTGATTCACTATCGTTGCCGTATTGTGGCGGTGGTTCAAGGAAAAAGAACTGGTTCTTTTTTCTCGTTGCTTTGAGCGCTGGGTGCTAAGATCACGCTCACGATCTCAAGTCATCGCTTAGGCCGTTTTTTGTGGAAGTGAGATTCCGGTACCCTTCTCAGCTGATAGAGAAGATATTTGTAGGCTCATTTAGGGAGGCTTTTGGGAGTTGGGATCTCTAACAAGTGGTTTATCGGGATTCACTGGCCACGAAGTATTAACAGTAGTCAGTGATGTCAGTTGATGTCTTGTGGCAGCGTGCATATCGTCGTCTAACATGGCCGGCTCAAGCTTGTTTGACTATTTGTGGGATTGGTTGAGCGGCTGTTGGGGCGACGTGTGTTACGGTTTGATAGAGTTGACCTTATCTCCCATTGGCTAATATTCCCTGAGCCGCCGCCTCCTATGCTAGCAGTCTGCGGTCACCTTTGTAGAGACACGGGCAAAGCTGATTGGACGTGCGTCAGGGGTGCCCAGAGGGCCTCGTGGCCAAATCTCTTAGGGTGTTGCTACTGGCCTGGGTCCATTTGTTGGTCAGGCTCGTCTTCTCTCAACTGAACTCCGTTGATCCTGACGTAGATTCATGTTGCACCCATGAATAGCCTCCCATGCCTTAGATCGACCCACAACCAGGGCTTAGCATGTCAGAAGGTGGGTCCTGCCTTAGGCTATCACGCGCCTTCTCGAATACTCCATTCTATGATTCTCAGGGGTGTTGCTCCTTCCCCATCGAATATGCAGCCTTTTAGAGATACTACAGCGACTTGGTGCCATAGGGCACTCTCACTGCCATACACGCTTGACCATTTGCATACTTCAAATGCTGAGCAACTTTTAGTTGCCTTCGCTCCCGTTCGTCCCTTAAGCTCGTATTTGGACTGTCAGCGGGACGGCTTGGAGGGAGCTACTTGAGGGCTTGTTCTTTCTTTTCGTCTCAGGAGGTGGTACATTGTCAATGGAGGTCGCGTCAACCAAATCGTCTCTGCACATTTAATGCATTGGTAACCGTAGAATCATCGTGCCATGATTTCTTTCCTTGAAAAGGTGCGGTGCTTCGGGGCGTTGCCACGTGGTGGGATCTTATCAGGCGGTGAAATGCCTTGCCTTTGTTACACGATGTTGTTCCCTTGGGGAAGCTTTGGCTGTTTAAGCTTCAAGGCCTTCTTCAATTCGGGCATTCAAGTGTTGCTGTGAGATGTGAAACATGAGTCCACAGTCACTTCCTTTCCCTCTTGTTGTGCTTGCAGCAATGGTAGACAAAATTCGTAACTTTGCTCCAAGGTCGTTAGTAGGGTCATGCTCTTCTTCGGGATCTAATCCTTCCACTGGGGAGTCGAGATGGAGGGAGCAAGGGTTGAGAGGCCATGACGAGATGGGGCCCGCCATGGTGGCAGTGGAAGGCTGCCACTTGGAGCCTTCGGTCATTAGGCTAGCAAGGCCTCAGAGAGTGATGCCTGGCTTTGAATTCGAAAGGGCTACAATTCCTCTCGGCGTCGAGGACTTGAGGGGGTCGGTTGAATGATCCACTGTGCCCAGTGGGTAGTTAAGGAGGTTGAGATCTGGGTGCAGGCTGCCATTGCCAAGATTGAGTAGAGTCTGGCTCAAGCGGCTTACTTCGAGCAAGTATGGTTGAAGGTGAAGGCGAGGTCATCACAACTAGCCGACATCAACTCACAAGCCCAGAGCCAGATTGCCACTCTTCAAGAGGAGCTTGAACAATGCTAGATGCGACTCCGAGAAGAGCTTGTCGTCCATGTGCAGTTAGAGGCTGAGCTAAGGCTGAGGGTCCACCGAGAAGACCTAGCCCCAATGCTGGAGGGACAGTTCCGGGAAAGGATCCATCTGAGCTAAAGGGTAGCTTCTCTGGCTGTGCCCGGATTTCCCGTAGGCCTTCTGAACTCTTGAAATGTGCATGCTCGGTCGCGCTCGGAGTTAACCGAGTTCTTGACTTCCAATCTTGCTGAGCCTGGCGGTCAAATATAACACCATTGTACCATTGGTCTTCCTTGTGATGAAGCTTTGTTAATAAAACTCGTTTTTCATGGAGTGGTTCATTTGTAGTAGCATGTTGCCTTTGAATGTTGCTTGTTGCGTTTCCGATCTGAAAGTTGGATGAGCTATCATTGTCGTTGTCCCTGGGGACTAACACCCTTGCATTAATTGCATGATGTGATGGTTAGAGTTTAGTAGACGGGTGCGGCTCGAGTTGAGTGGCCGCCTTTCTTGCGTCATAATTGGCTACCCTAGATAGATGCATCGTGTTCCACTAAAGGAACGTTTGTCGCGACCATCATTAGGGACGACCCTTTGGATTTCCCATGTGATGCCACTTCACAACCTCCCGCATTGCCTATTTAAACGGTGCTTTCCAATGCTTCTCACACGTTGCGACCTCCTGTTTTCAACGCTTATAGTGAAAAAAAGAGTTCTTCCACTCCTACGGTTCGACAGAGAGTGGGGGAGATTAAGTCCGTTCTTTTTGGGAGTGCCATCGCAGCTTTGAGGGTGAGCAACCACATTCCTGGCGAATTAGCCCATCGCCTTTCTGATGAGGATGAAAGAGCGAATGCACCCCTTGAAGGTTTCCTCACTGTATACGAGAACCACCTGAGGGGTGGGCTTTGTTTCGCAGTGGCGCTGGACCTATATAGGATTTTTGAGATGATAGGCATTGCTGTGGCTTGGTTTCAACCAAATGTCATGCGCTACCTTGTATCTTTGTATGTCTTTGTCCATCTCCACGGTTACGTGTTCTGTATCCGCTCAGTAAAGGTGATTTTTCGCTTCAACCAATCGGAAGACTGGATCTCCATGTCTCCTCACGCGGGCTTCCGTTTTTAGGGGACAAACATGGATTTGATGAAGAATTGTAAGAATTGCTTCTTCTTTTTGCAGGCCTACCCTGAGTGGGACATCCCCAATAGGTGGGGTCAAGTGAATGACTTCTTCAAGTAGAGCGTGAACGAGGTAGAGGAGAAGGAAGAGAAGAACTTGATCAACCACATTTAAGCATCGATCGGCACGTTCTACACTCAAGGGTACTACTTGACCGCTGAGATGTTCACAATCGTTAAGTGGGAGCCTTCCGATAGCGAGGCGGTGGCAGCCGATTGGAAAAGGAAGGCCGAAACTTTGACCATTTGAGAGCCTCTATGTGATCAATCTGATGGAGGTGGCTCATCATTTTCCTAGGGGGTCTTCCTTCGACGAAGACACAGTGGCCCGAAAGAGGCTTAGGGGGGCAAGAGACCCCTCAACCAGGAGGACCTTGGTTTTGCCAGCCGCATTTGGCCAGTCTGTTGAGTCCACCCCCATGATGCTCGCTGAGACTACTGTTGTGGAGCATGTACTAGGTCTGCTGCCTGGTGAGAGGAACACTGAGTGTCCGTTGATTTTCGCTGTAGCTCTGGCAATGTATGGCATGCCCTTCGTAGGCCGTCCCCCGAGTAAGAGGTCCGCACAGGGTTCCCCTTTGGCATTGAGGCGGGACCTCGCCATGCTGAACCTGTTAGAGAGGGTTTCACGGCAGGCACTAAGGAGGTGGCATTTGACATCATCAAGCTTGTTGAGGTAGATGATCATGAGTCCGATGTTGCGCTTGCAGATGCCCTGGAGGAACTCATTCCATTAGCCGTGAAGCCACCTAAGCCTCTTGCCGCGGAGCCTGAGTCTGCTGCGGAGGCCGTTGTGCTCGAGGAGGTTGCAGGTGAAACCCCAACCGATGAGGTTTTGGCCAGCGGGTTAGAGGAGGCTGTCAAGAGGCTGGAACCCCCAGGTGTGTTCAATCCCAAACCTGCACTTGACTAGCTTGGCGCTATGGAGGGGCCTTTCATTGAGGTATTACTTCTTTGCTCATCATGCTGGGAATTTGTTTGCCACGTTGCCTAGATTCATGGGCTTCTCGCCCTTTTTCTCTTTTGCAGATCCTAGACAAGATTCGATACCTCCACGCCGCTCTTTCTCAACAGGATGAGCACACATGTCGAGCTCAAGAGGAGGGCCAACGGGTGGCTGAGTAGCATCATAGGGGCGAGGTTGCCACCCTAAAGTAGGAGAATGAGAGGCTGAAATGTGAACTGTTGGCTGCAGGGGACCTCATTACTAGTTTGCAGGACTAGTGTGCCCGTGTTGAGGCCGGCTTGAGAGTTTGGCTCTCTCCGGAGGAGATGGCTCGAGTGTTGGACGTGAGGTTCTGAGACAACGTATGCCTATGTCATCGCATAGCCTCCATCGCGGCTTTGGTCATCTCCACGGGGATCTTCGATCCACGCAATGATGGGATCGAAGATAGCTCACACTAGATCAACTTTCCGGAGGGAACATGACCTTTAAGCACATAGGGCGGCCGCACTCTTTGTTTACATTTTCTATGTATGGTTTTTTGCAAGAAACCTTGTAATCTCCCGCTCAAATAAAGTATACTTTCTTTTCACCTCTCTTTCTTCCTCTTTTATTTCCCTTTTTGTTCGAATTTTTTTTCTTTTGGAGTGATATCAATCTTCTTGTTGTGTTGGCTAAGCTGCCTCACTATCATTGCCAAAGCTTGCTTTGGGAGTCGTTTGCGCTGTGCTCGCTCGTGACTAAGAATGTCATTGCATCTCGTGTGTAGTGGGATACTCTGTCCAATGAATTGGACGTTGCCGCATGCCTTGTGGAGCTTCTCGAGGGCCAACTGGGTTTTGAGGTTACAGTAGCTAGACTCTGGGCCTTAGGCCGTTGCGCACATGATACCGTTTTGGCACTCGGCCTTGCTCAGGACATCGTCACTCACGTGCGGATGGTCCTAGCCGGCCAATCGCCGTTAACTGAGGGTGCTCTCTTCTTTTAGAGAAGATTGCCACATGCCTGCAACTTAGACCCCCTAAGGTTTTGTTGGCCATTTTGTTGGGAGCTTCTGGAGCCCCCTAGCCTGCTAGTTCAACCACATTTGGGTCGCGTGGCATGAAGTCAAGGTACTGTGGCCACTAAGGGTCATCCAGCGCGGAGTCGGAGTTCGAAAGTCAACCACTAGTGTGTCGCTCGGCCCAGAGTCGAGGTTTTGCGGCCACTATGGGCCTTTCGGCATGGAGTTGTAGTTCGAAATTTGACCGTATGGGGGCCATTGGGTGTGAGGCTAAGGTTTTTTTTTTACAGGTGGATGAGCGTCCTCCCGACTTAGGGGCAGTCTAGGCCTTTTTTATTTTTTTGAATGGCAAGCAAGCACACTTTCATATGAACAGTCAGATAAGGAGATAAAAATAACAATTTTATTAATAAAAACGTGGTACATATATAAGCATTCCAGTTCATATATACACACCTTAATTGGGCGTGTGTGTGGATCACTAGTAGTACTTCTTGAGGTGGGTAGCATTCCAGGTCTGAGAGACCAGTTTGCCATCCTAAGTGCACAGCTTGTACGCTCTACTCTAGAGGATCGCTGAGACAAGGAATGGGCCTTTCCAATTTGGGGAGAGCTTGTTCCTATAGACAATTTTGCCCGTCACCTCTATACTCCGAAATACCAAATTCCCAACCTCAAGTGGACGAGCCTTCACCCGCTTATTGTAGTACCGAGTGACACGCTGCTGGTAGGCGACCATCTTCAGGCACGTCATGTCACGGGCTTCCAGGAGCAAGTCTAAGTACTTTCTAAGCTACTGGGAGTTGCTAACGGGGTTGAAGCATTCAATCCGAAGGTTAAGGAGCCCCACTTTGACAGGGACGACTGCTTCAGCCCCATACTAGAGGCTAAAGAGTATCTCCTGTGTCAGTTCCCGCGAGGTCATGCGGTATGACTAGAGCACAAAAGGTAGTTCATCGGCCCAGGTGCCCCTTACATTCTCGAGTTTAGTCTTCAACCCATTCAGCAATGTCTGGTTGGTCACCTCAACTTGAACGTTAGCCTGCGGGTATGCCACAGATATATGAATCAGTTTGATGCACAAGCTCGTGCAATATTTAGTGAATCATTTGCCAGTGAATTGCCTTCCGTTGTCTGTCATTATGATCTTAGGAATCCCAAACCGGCATACGATATTCTGATGGACAAACTCCGTCGCATTCTACACAGTTATGCGTGCCAAGGGAGTTGTCTCGATCCACTTGGTGAAGTAATCAATACTGACGATGAGGAACTTCCTCTGCTCGGAAGCCAAGGGCATGGGCTCTAGAATATTGATCCCCTGTTGTGTGAACGGCCATGGAGCCTACAGGCCTTGCTGCTCCATGTGTGGCTGGTGGCTCAATGACCCATGAACTTGGCAGCTCTCATACTTTTTGACAAAATCCATGGTGTCTCGTTTCATCGTGGGTCAAAAAAACCTTGCCGCATAATTTTAAACGCGAGGTTTTTTCTCCCGTCATGCGAGCCGCACATGCCGAAGTGAACTTCGCCCAGCACGTATTTGGCTTCCTCAGGTGTGAGGTATTTCAGGTAGGGGGTCGAGTATCCTTGCAAATACAGTCTTCCGTCGATGATTGTATACTAGTCAGCCGTCTTCTTTATTCGCTTGCCCTCCTTTAGGTCTTCTAGCAGCGTTCTATTTGTCAGGTACTTCCAGTACAAGGTCATTCAATTATTGTCCTCGGCTATCTGCAGCATCTCGCGTTCTGGTCCCTCAATATTAGGTGCAGCTAGAACTTCCCACATGCTCCTAGCGTACTGCTCCTGAGATCCCGTCACGGCGTCCTTAGCCGGCTGGTCAGCCTTCTAGTTCTCTGCTCTTAAGATGTGCTTAATTTAAAATTTCTCAAACGGTCGAGCTTAGGCCTTCACCTTTGCTAGGTACTTAGCGAGTTGTGGGTTCTATACCTCGAAGACTCCCTGAATCTGGTTGACGACTAATTTCAAGTCACTGTATACGGTCAACGCTCTCTCACTGAGCATTCCCTAGCTAACCTGAGCCCTATGAGGAGGGCCTCATATTCCATTTTATTGTTGGTGGCTTGGAACCCGAGTGTCAGAGAGTATTTGATCTCCAAGCCATCAAGAGTTCTAAGCACTATCCGGGCCTGCTACCTGCTAGCATGGCCGACCTGTCGACATTAAAGGTCCACACAAGGATGCTCGTGGTGCATGCGTCTTCGACTAGGTCTGGGGTGTCGAGAATAGGGGTCGCTGTCTTGACTAGAAAGTCTACAAGGGCATGGCCCTTGAGGGCTGGCCTCGATCGAAACTCCACGTCAAACTTGCCCAATTCTATGGCCCACTTGACCAATTGTCCGAACGTCTTAGGCTTTTGCATAATCGCCTTTAGAGGCTGGTCAATTAGCACGACGATTCGGTGCGCTTGGAAGTATGGCCTCAACTTTCGGGCAGTGTTAATGAGAACCAAAACTATCCTCTCGGCATGAGGGTAGTGGGATTCTGTGTTTGTGAACACTTTGCTCACATAGTACACGGGTCGCTACATATTCCCCTACTGTCGAATAAGCACCAAACTGAAAGCCGTGTCTGACACCGCCAGGTAGAGATATAGGTCCCCACCCTCCAAAGGGGAGGTTAGGAGCGGAGGATTGGCAAGATACTCTTTCAACTCTTGGAATGCTGTCTCGCACTCGTCCATCTATCGAAATTGGGTTGCCTTCGTTCCTTTAAGAGCCTTGAAGAACGGTAGATACTTCTCCGCAGTTCGGCCAGGAACCACGAGAGGGCAGTGAGTCTCCCTGTAAGATTCTGAACTTCCTTCATAATCCGTGGAGGATTCATGCCGAGGATGGCTCTGATTTTCTCCGGTTTTGCTTCAATGCCTCATTGTGATACTATGAAGCCGAAGAATTTTTCGGAGGTCACCCCGAACACGAACTTGGCCGGGTTCAGCTTCATCCTGTGGGCTCAAAGCACCTCGAAGGTTCTGCCAGATCACGGACATGGTTGTTGGCGACTTTACTTTTGACAAGCATATCATCTACATATACCTCTACGTTCCTACTGATTTGGGTTTTGAACTTCTTGTTCATAGGCCGCTGGTAGGTCATGTCGGCATTCTTCAAACCAAAAGGTATAACCTTATAATAGTAGATCTCCTAGTCGGTCATGAATGAGGTGTGCTCCTTATCATCTAGGCTCATCCTTATTTGGTTGTATCCTGAGTAGGCATTCATGAAACTTAGGAATTCATGCCCGGACATGGAGTCTACCAGCTGATCGATCCAAGGAAGCGGAAAGCTGTCTTTCGGGTTGGTTTTGTTCACGACGGTGAAGTCGACACACATTTGCCACTTACCATTACTCTTCTTCACGAGAACGATGTTTGACAGCCAATCCAGGTATTGAACTTTTCTTATGAATCCTGCGTCGAGTAACTTTTCACATCTTTCCTCTTGCTAGAAGTGAACTTACACAGGAAGCAGTCAGTGAGTTCATCGAAAGAGCGGATAGAGTTGGGTTGGAGGCCATAAAACCAGAGTCTGGTATCCCCCTTGAGCGTCAAAGGAAAGCACTCGTACATGACGGCCTCGCTTACGCCATTGAAGGACAACAACATTCAAAAGAAGTCCAGGTGATCCATTGGATCTGTACTTTCATCATATGCATCCAGCATAAGCATCTTGAATTTGAGGGGGAGTGGTTTCATTTGGATGTCCATAGCGAATGGAGACCTTCTCAGGTCAAGCACCTACCGTCCGAGCTCACCCTTGAACATGTGCTGCAATAGCTTTTCCACTTTCTCCTCTATCTGTGGGGTGGACCCGCTCCTCTTTGCGTTAATGAAGTCTCAGAGCTCGAAGTTCTCTTTTGGGTCACGTAGGTCGCGGCGATTGCTTAGTGGGATGGTCGTGTACTGCTTGAGCCCTCTCCTCTTGTTGTGGGCCTCCTATCGTTGGGAGAGTTGCGGGGGTTCTACCACTCCAGGCTTTTTCCCGCATGTCCCTGCTCAGAAGCACCAAGTCGTCGTCTGAGCCCTACTGCCTGAGGGCCTTGGCATCATCAGGCCTTGCTTTGTTCACCGCTACGGCCCTCAACCTGTGTTTCCTCTGTCTGGAGGGCAACGCTGGGGGTCCCGAGGGAGAGACTCCCATCCATTGTGCTCCAACTCGAGCGCATAGTGCCTGAAACATCTTCTTCATATCGTTCACGTCAGCAGCTAACTTGCGCACATTGGGCTCAGGCTACTCGCTGGCGCGATTATCCACAAAGGAGTCAGCGTCGCGGGCGGTAGTGTCTCTCGCTAGCACGCTAGCCTACGCTCTAGTGTTAACCATCTTCTGAGTGGGGGAGTGAATGTTGAGTCGGGTGGTTAGACTTTTTCTTTGTTCTCACAGACAGCGCCAATGATGCGTTCCTTATTCCGGATTCTCGTGCGAATTAAGGAGCCTTCGAATACCTCAGTTGGGTCAGATCGCGAACGGGTCCGAGCTTCGCATCTCTCAACTTGGATCTTACAAATCACAAATTACAAACAAGAGGTTAGAGGACAGCGGGAGATTGTCCTACTATAAATAGTCCGACGCTCAAGTCAAAAATCTTTCCCTGGGAACAGAAAGATACATACGTGGAAGTAAACGTGATGAAAATGTATGAATACTTGAATGCGATGAATGTGTGGGACATTCAAATGAGGTTTGTATTCCCTTTTCTTTACTGTTAGGAATGGCTCACTATTGTTGCCGTATTGTGGCGATGGTTTAAGGAAAAGGAGTTGGTTCTTTCTTCTCGTTACTTTGAGCGCTGGGTGCTAAGATCACGCTCACGATCTCAGGTCACCGCTTAGGCTGTTTTTTGTGGAAGTGAGATTCCAGTCCCCTTCTCAGCGGATGGAGAAGGTGTTTGTAGGCTCATTTAGGGAGGCTTTTGAGAGCCAAGAACTCCAACAAGTGATTTGTCGGGATTCGCCAGCCGCAAAGCGCTGGCGGTAGCCAGTGATATCAATTGTCGTCTTGTTGCAGCATGTGGACTGTTAGTAAAAATGACTTAAATTATTGTGGCTAAATCTATTGTCATGATTTT